>JAOTQE010065930.1:0-30419 GCA_025631205.1 Nesometra sesokonis
TCTAAAGCCTCCCTGGACTTCCGAGAGCAGGTCTTCATGCTCAACAAAGTCTGTAATGTACATAGAGATAATTTTATGTAATAGAGGAGATGATTTGAATTGTTATGATTGTCAGCAATATGCTGCCACATGCTGTGCATAAGTTAAGCTATCATTGGGAATAAGTTGAGAACACCAGCAACACAGTGAACATTTGTTGTTGTTAGTTATCCATAGTTATCAGAATATATAAGTAATGCGTTATGTGTATATGTCCACCTCATAAATATACATACTGTCAACATTTTTAACAGTTGATAGTTGATCGAAAGTTCAGCATATGTCAGAATTTTAGGGAAATTTTCATATGTTCACATGCTGCCTAAATTGTCAAGGTGTGATGGGCCATAACATTTGTAGATTTGTAAGCCTTTATAAAACACTTCCCATTTAACAACTTTTAAATTGTGCTCTATTATTCTACTTTCTAACATTTTTGTACATAATATAAATAAAAAAAAAAAATTCAAAAATACAGTTGTTACCAATATTTTTTGTATTTATTTACATTATTTCAAATAAAACTATTGTATCAATACAATTTAAAAATAAATATTAAATAATTTAAAATATCTTACCACTTTCCTGATTTTCAAGCTATCCCCACTTCTTTATTTTATTAAATGACATGTGTAAAAGAATAGAGATGAAATCTAGTGTTATTTTTATATCTATTTTTAATTCGTGAGACTCAATGGGGAAAAATCCTAAAAATTTTCAAATTGGGCTGAATATACTTTTTATGATTAACTAAAACATAATGAATAGTAATTTTTTGAGGGAACCTGCTGCTGAAAATGAAAACCCTAAGCGAACACTAATAATAATGTAATCTTCAATCTAGTTTAATTTTAAGTTGATAGAATACCATGTTTAAGATGATTAAGGTCAAAACAATATCTACTTATTTGGTAATTTTTTTAGGCATATTCTAATATTTTGGACTTAAGAAAATGTTTAAGCTGTGATTAACATGACTAGGTATTTCTTATTGCAAGTGATATGGTCAAAATGAAATTAATGGTCAAATGTTTAAAGAATCAGTAAAGTTAAGTCTGATGTGTTCATGACAACATGAAAAAATATGCTGCAAAAAAAGTGATAAAAAAAACTAAATATAAAAACCACCCTCTTTCCTATGATATTTATTCAGGAGTTGACGCTTAAGAAGAATATTTTTTATTTGAAATTAACATTATTTGTATAAATTTACTTGAAAAAACAATGTTGTCTCATTTTATAATGTAATAATAGTGATAATTAATTAATAAATAAAATGTTTATGATGATCATCTTTGTTCTGTCAGGTGCCTATGGAGTGGTTTTGAAGTGTAGACACAAGGTCAGTAGTTTATGTTTTTCTAATGTTTGCTTGTAACATTAAGTGCAATTAAAGAACAATACATTGCTTTAAGTGCTCCATCACATGTTTCAACAGACAGTGAATAGATGCTGATGTATTTTACCATTCGGATTCCCAAATATCAGCCACTGTATTCAGACTAGAATGACTTTGCGAATGGGTTTCAATGTAACTGGGGGTAATTGGTTGTAATACAACAGTTAATGCTCCCATTTGCAGCCAGTCCAAAATGTCAATCAAATTTAGAAACATTTATTTTTAAAAATAGTTACCAGTATTTTTTGTATTTTTTTACATTAGGTTAAATAAAACTATTGTATTGTTTAAAATATCATAGCACTTTCTTGATTTTCAAGCTATCCCCATAAATTTACTCCATGGATATAAAGGGTTGGTGTTTTTTTACCTCGACCATTCAGCAACTGTGAAAGCTGTTGACATTCGTTAGGAATACAAAATCTTGTTCCACAGTGTCACCGTTATTACTTGTTGGCGTAGTGGTAAAAGATTTTTATGATTTTTTTTTAAACAACATCCCTGGGTTCAATTTTGTCGATTTATTCTCATTTTATTAATTAAAAATGTTATTGCCATATTTTTTTTGCATGGGAAAAACATGGTGAAGTTATTGCAAAGAAGAATTCTAATACGAGTGGAGGTATGCGCCCTCAGGGTTGCCCTCTAGTTTGTTTATGTTTTTTTTTTTATAATTTTTCAGGCGACTGGAGATTTAGTAGCCATTAAAAAGTTTAAAGACAGTGAAGGTATGTCTCTACAGTTTTTTATTCATAATTAATGTCACCAGCTTTTTTGAGTGCCGGACGGCAAACAGCCCCCCGTTTTTCGTGAACCGTGACCCATCCATACGCACACAATGACTCATGCTGTTCAAGCGTGCGATGAACAATAAAGAAAGGCAGTTATTTCATTACAAAATGTGACCATAGAACAAAAGCTGTAATCTTTTAGTAATAAGGCTAGGATTTCTATTGTTGTTTTTCGATGTATCAGTCACATATTTTATTGAAATTGACAATTGTTAAGGGTAGAAATAATAGTGGTGGTCGCTAGCCTAGAAATGCTTAGGAATAAGAGTGGTGGTCGCTAGCCTAGAAATGCTGGACGGAAAAGTCGAGTGCCGGACGGGGCCGTCCAGCACCGTCCAGCGTGGTGACATCCCTTATACCTGCTACATTGATCAATTTTATTTAGTGAACTTATATATTTTATTCATAAAGACCCCAACTAAAGTATCTTTAATAAATTAATAATAAAGAACATTATTTAATTTTACGTTCAATATATTAGTCATAGTTAACAGGCTAATTACAATACAAATTCAGATGGCCATCAGGACTACTTACAATGTCTCTTGTCCCCAAACTCAGTATCACGCATAGTACCGTATACCATGGTCTTACTCTGTGTGTCCGTGTACTTTACAACTACAATAAGTTAACAGATACCAGGGATGAATGGGCCCCTTATTATCGTCAAAGCGTAGTTGCCCCCCCCCCCCCCCCCCCCTTATATTAGGAGTGTCGGGTCCAAAATTCACCATAAAAATCAAAAATAGACATGACATATGGGGAGATGACGTTTTTTTTTTGCTCGTGAAAATAAAACCGGCAACCACGCCCACTCGGACTTGGGAAAGGCCACTCCCTCTTTCGGTGGATCCTGGATCCGCCCCTGAATGCATCGTTTATCACAATCATTTACTTCCATTATAACGTAATTTAGCTATATTTTATAACAGCAATATCTCATCGCACTTACAATAATAAACACTATACATGATTTAAATAAATAGTTATACCACAATAATGGCACATTATATCTTAATGAGTGTCAATAACAATAGTCATTCTATTTAAACATATAATTGTTGTTGAACAATACACCAATCACTTTATCCATTCTTTACTTAATTGTGGACACTTCTATACTTTGCATTCAATAACAATCTAACATCACAATAATATCGTATCTCAATAATAACATCATAATCACAATAATCGAATAATAACCACATTTACATATCCCATTAGTATTGTACTTCAAAAATAACCTCAATAATAAATATTTGTTATAATAATGGAGTGGCGCTGTAGCTTGGTGGTTAGCATGCTTGTCTTCCAATCCTGAGGTCCTGGGTTTGAATCTGGCTGAACACTAGGTTGGTTCCCACGACTTAACAACGCCACTCCCCAGGCATCATAATGAGACTTGGTTTGAAAGCGTGGCGTAGATCTGATCCTCTAAGTGGCGAGTGAACTTGCTGTTGGATGTGACACGAAATAAAATAAAAAAATAAAATAAGATAATAAATAAATAAAATTCATAACAAATTACATCAGTAGATCAGTCCACGAACAACCAGGTCAACGTATACGGTATAACCCTTGGGGAAGGCTGGCTAAAAATGAGAAATAGACACAAAACTTGGCCAAAAACATGAAAATGAGGTTTTTTTTATTAATTAGTAACTCTTTATAAATCAACAATCTGTAGTCAATTGTGCGGAAAACCAAGTTTTAACATGTAGTTAAGCCTAGCTGCCTCTGGTTGTGCGTTCGCCACTTACAGTAAAAACAATTCTGTCGCTTGGCCCTGTGTGGTATTGAGTAATAAGGAAATAGTGTAATTAGACTGTTATAATACATTCTAACTTGTATTTGTTTATTTACCACTTAGTAACTATCATTAGATTAATATTAAAATCTTGTATTTACATTTTATATTTACCCTTCTCTGTATTCGGGTTACATTCCCTAAATTCTAAGCACTACATTAATCTATATAATCAAAGTACAAAGTAAAATGTCAACAAATATCTGATTAAGTTGAATATCATATCCGGGTCTAGGATCCACAATTAGTGAGGTCTCTGATGGCCAGTGGCATGTACCCAAACTGAATTTTTACCAGTGGTGGTCACGATTGTTTTTAAACAGTCTCACCACCAACCACAACATGACGATTAGAAGGCGAAGAGGAGGGAACTTATGTCATGTTGAAATCTGTTGCAACACCATATAGCCAAGTCTCGAAGGACCACGCTGACTGCAAAACAAGTTTAACACGATATTTCTGACTGAAATATGACTGTAACACGGCTATAAACATGTCTAAATTTGGTCTTGGACAACCTGGAAGACCGTCCGATTATTTTTAACATTCCAAACAGTCGGTGGCTGAAGACGACCAATGGGACCATGTAACGACTATTCAGGACTTCACAGGGTCGTAGCTCTGTGTAAAACAGACTTTAGTCTGCATTGTGCTTTTCAATAAATATTTTAGTTGGTTTTGATGATACAGTAAATTAAATTTGTTTTACATTTTTCTTTTACTACAAAGAGGAAAAATAGAAGTAAATAATATACTTAATAATATTAATGAACTATTTGTAGTACCAAATTAATGATGAAAGGTGTAGAGTACCAGTGTCGTAGCCAGCATGAGGCAGACGAGGCGATCGCCTCGTCTAAATTTTTCTAATTTTAATAATCTAAATTTTTTTCGCCTCGTCTAATTTATTCTAATTTGGCTTTTTTTAAGGGGACTCACCCTCTGAACTTCAACAGAGGGTTCCAGTCCCTGGAATCCCACGGGACCCCCCGCCCCCCAGAATTAGCCTCGTCTGTTTTTCAACTCTGGCTACAGCCCTGAGTACATAACAAGAGCAATGAAAAAAATGATGAAAGATAGATACTAAATGGATTGACAAATAGGTTTTTAAAATTCATCTTAAATGAATCAATTGTGTGGGAGTTTTAAATAGACAGGTACATCATTTAACAAAGATGGAACTGAGAATGTGATTATTACCAAATGCAGTTGTGTACAGCATTCTTTATGAATAAACATGATTATACCAAAAATAACTTCATTATTGGAGAAAACTAATGTACTGTATCATTTAACTAATTCAACAAGCAGAAAATATATCACTATAATAATTAATTTTAATTAAACAATTGTAATTTCAATTCCAAATTAATGATCAATAGCACAGAGTGTATAACCGGATTAATGGAAAAAGGTGATGGATGAGAGATACTAAAAACAAATAAGTTTTCAAATTTATCATGAATGGAGTGGGAGTTTCAAATAGACAAGTAAATCATTTACAAAGATGAACCTGAGAAAGTGAAGGTTCATTGTCCCTTATTATTCAATTATGACATTTTTAACCCATCTGATAATTAGTTGATCAGTGTTATAATTTGTCATTGTTTATATAAGGAGAGGAACATTATTTAGGTGTCATTGGCATGCCCGAGGAGCCGCAGGACAGCCATACAATGAGAGGGGAAAATCTCCCAAAACCACCTCCTACTTGTGCCCATATCACCCTCAGAAGCGATTCACACCAAGTTCTCGTATTTTTTTTCTATCACGTTGGCATGTATGGATATAAAAATTATTCAATTTCCAGTAGCTAACAAGGACAAATGAAAATAAATTTGCCTATTATTAAATTTCTAACAATCAATCAACCAACAATTGTTGCTCACGGTACCAATAAATAATCATCAGAAATCTAATAAAGAAAGTGACAGGTAGCATAGTTACTGTTTAGTATAGCATTGGCAACATATAATGAAGTGGTTTTACATTGCGATAATTAGAGGTTGAAATTAAAAATTAGAAACCAGACTCACTATTTAAATTATACTGATAAGAATGCATTAAATACATACTCTTGACGTGAATATATGATAGTTTTTTATGATAATGATGATATTGAAAATCTCAAAATATTCATCTTATTAATGTATGCATATAAATATAATTTGAATTTATTCAATGACTTTTTGACTTTATACTTAATAGTCATTAACATTAATGTAACAAAAATAAATCCCACTATTTTTGGATCTCCAAACTTGGGAGCTCTGAAATTCCATCCTATCTTTCCAACTCTTTTTTTATCATGGATTGATTAGCCCTGAGATATCAACTTAAGCCAGCCAACTACCCTCTAGCAACACCAAATTTAAATGCCAAACTAGCTAAACCCTCTAAAAACATAATCATCAATGAAACAAACCAAATACCTTCTAATAACACTACATGTAGGCAGTTTATGTGTTTCATTGGTTAGAAGGCCAGTCATTTAATCCATCAGTGACTTTTGTGATCTATTTCATTTAAAAAACTAGCTACTTTTTCAAGTTTTAATGGCCGTTTCCACTAGGCGAATTTATTGTCATAACTAAAAAGTGAATGATTGTACGCCTCCGAATTTATTTGTGCGAATCAATATTTTTGCGTCGAAAACTTTTATTTTATGACGTCAGTACGTTCCATGCAAATCGAAAGCTCTCTAATTGTTGTTAATAAACACCAATACTTAATTGGTCATTCGGTTGTTCTGATGTAAATGACGTATATCCTATTAAAATTTTGATCTTTAAAATAAACTATCTATATTTTAGACAATGATGATGTTCGAAGAACAACTTTACGAGAACTGAAAGTCCTTCGACAGTTGAAGCAGGAAAATATAGTTGGTTTAAGGTAGGTAAATATGATGATGGCCTACAGGTGCATAGTGATTGTATTTTTTGGTACTGTTTGTGAGTTTTTTCAGTACTTTTTAATGTATCTTATAACAATATCTATAATTTGTATATGTATAGACCTGTATTTATGTGTACTGTTTTGTTTTATTGGTAGTTGGGAATATTTTTAGTATATTTTAGGCCTATATTTTTGTGTACATGAGGATGGTGACTATTTGTTTTATCTGTAGTTGTGAAATATTTTCATATATTTGTATGTATCTTATAATAATGTGTGTAATTTTAATATAATTTTAAAATGATACCTTTATTGTAACGATTGTTGTAATTCAGTTTTTACTGCGAGAACAATTGAATAAACCTTGAATTGAATTAATGTATTGAGCCATAATTTTTTTTGTATTCACAAATGGACATAAAATAAAACTTGACAAAATTCAACACAAAGTGGCATAGAATTAAATATCACCTTAGAAAAAAAAATTGTAAAGTTGTACTTAGGCAAGTTTGACTCTACTTATGAGTTAAGATTTAATTTGCTTTAACAATTTTATTTACATTCAGAATAATAAGAAAAGGTCTTTTGAGTCACAACTTCACCCTAGCTTAGTAAGGTGATGGTTAGTTACTTAATAATAAAGTTAATTATACTAATATTTTTTTTTTTTAAGTAGTGTATATTTTTTGTTTACTTTACAGAGAAGCATTTCGTCGAAGGGGAAAATTGTACCTTGTATTTGAGTATGTTGATCGGGTAAGTCAATATTCTTATGCAGATATTTACTTGGATCCATTACCATAGAGTACATGGTTCACTGAATGTTTTAATTGCAAATGCAAATTTTGGTAACCACATCAATTTCTAACTTTGCTTAAATATCTGGCCTATCCCTTTTGAAAAAAATAACTATGTTAACATGGTAGATAATGGTAGTGACAAGGTAGATAAAGGTAATTAACAGGGTTAACCCTATAAAAATACCATGTCAAGGGATACTACCTACTGTAGGATATGGTTAGCAATGTTCTACAAATATACATAGAAAAATACAGCCATTGTTTAGAATAAGCCTTAAGGTATTAATAACATCAACAGACAGGGTAATTATATTCTACCTTGCTAGGTGGTGCTAGTTAGATCTTCCTAGTAATTTAACATGGTAGATCTACCTAGTCAGAGGGTTTTATTTTTTTTTCAAAGGGATCCCACTTCTTATTGTAAAATATGATAGGTGCTTGCCACAGACACATTTGACTTGCCCAAATTGACAATTCTAACTAGCATTCTCAAAAGTTAACAATTCAGTAATCCTTAAGATTAAGTGAATGGCTTCTAAAACACATCGGGAGGCAGAAGCTTAGTTTTTTTGGTCACATAATAAAACTTGATGGTTTGGAAAATAAGAGTTCTTGAGGCACACATTCCAGACAACAGAAATAGGAATGTTAAGATGTAGATGGGATAGAACTGTGAAAGAGGCATTTGGTTCAGTGGTAAATGTAACAAGGATTGCACAGAACAGACATTTGTTTCATGCTGCTGTGAGAGAAGCTACGCTCTGAAAAAGAGTATATTATGATGATGATAAATGATGATGAATTTTTGGATTGAGGCAAGAGTTGTGGAATGTGGTTGCCTGTTGCCAAATCTTTGATCTTCCAGGATTTCAAGCAACTGATTTTACAAACCCCACGATTGTCATTAATGAAGTATTCAGAATGACTACTATTTAAACTAATCATTAGATTTTATTTCATTTTAGTTCATTTTCAATTTTATTTCAAACTCATGGTCCATATCAATAATACATAAACATGAAAACAAAAATGTGAGAAAAAAAGTACTAATCGAAGTTTTTTGTACCTACTATAGGCTGTAAAAAAACTAATAAACTACAGTATACATGAGAACCTATATTAATTATTTGTATACAGTTGACCATCTCATTTACGCACCCTTTGAGCTGTAAGGTGTTTGCAAATGAGAAAGTTCGTAAATGAGAAGATTCATGAAAACTGGTCAACAAAGGCTTCCAAAACACTTCTTTTTATTTTATTCTTTTAGTTCTTAAAACATGATGTTGAATTAACTAGGAAGAGCAAAATATGCAAAGCATAGAAATCTCATTGATAAATTATGGGCTATTTACATCATTGGCAATTATTTTAGTGACGTTGTTGACTGAATAGTGTTTGTAAAATAGAAGATTTGTAAATGAGAAGTTCGTAAATGAGAAGGTTGTCTGTAAAGTAGGTTAATCCATTAAATTTATTGCAGAACTTAAATGTAACTATATTTGTTAATTTGAACTTTATCTGTATTGTTGTATTTTGTTTGTATCTATCTTTATTCAGTCAGTAATACACATGTTAATATCAAAGAAACAAACACAAGTCTTGATTATTTTTATTCATCTTGTACAGTAAATACAGGCAACTCTCTACTAAAATCAACCACCTTTTGTATATCCCAAAACAGCGATTCCAAATGCTGTTTTCGATCATTAATTTTGAAAAACAATTTTCACAACCATCGACAGGAAAAGAGATCACTTTCGACGTTAATCTTGACGTCAAAAAAGTCACCGATTTGGATCGTCAAAGTTGCACTGATGATTTGACGATCCAAATAGTCAAATTTTTTTAAACGTCAAAAGTGACCCCTTTTCCTGTCGATCGTTGTAAAAAACGTCATTTTTCAAAGTTAGCGATCAAAATCGCCGTTTCAAATCGGCGTTTTTTGAAATAACGATCGACAGGAAAACACGCTTTCGTGTCAAATTTACTTTTTGTCAAAGGATTGTACAAAAGAGAAAATAAAAAGATTTGGATGTGGGAGATTTGACTTTATTTATTTGTGAGGTCTCGCCACAAAATGAGTCTCATGGTAGGAAAATCCAAAATTGAGTTATTAATACTGTCTAATAGAGCATAATATAACCTGTAATCTACACTTTAAATGTAATTCATTGGATAAGTAGATCCAGAGATATCAGCATTTGAAATTTGCATGTATGGAAATACGGTTTTGAGAAAATCACCCATAAAGCAATCCAAAAATAAACAAATAAAAGACTGTAAATCTCAAAAAATCTGCATGAAGGACACTTTCTTGCATGAAAACTGACCTAAAAAGTACATTATAATGAAATATAAGTACCATAGTACTCATAATTGATTAAAACTAAATTTCTCAAAAATTTGACTTCTGACCTATTTTGGTAATTATCTCAATTTAATCTCACCTACGATGCGACTCATTTTGTGGTGAGACCTCACATTTGTTTATAACAAGGTGCAGCCAGGATACAAGTTGCAGTCTAAATTTACCAATCGTTGTTCTAACGGATGAAATTGAAATTTGAATGAAATTTAAAAACCTTAAAATATTAAAGCAGTAGGTTCCTTAAGAAATTCTGTATTTAATTTGTTATTCTTTATAATTTTCTTGTCAACAGAATATGCTTGAGTTACTGGAAGCTATGCCAAATGGCGTATCACCAGAAAAAGTCAGGTACGATGATGACAGCATTTTTATTTAAAATTTCAGTTATTATATTTGGTTACCTTTGAATTGAAAAAAAAAAAAACGTAGGTTTGAACCTGTCCACTCAAGGTAGTTTTTTATGGTTTACAACAATGCTACTCCCGGCTATAAAATGGCTTCAAAAAAATTGTGGGGTTGGGGAGAGAGAGATGATAGGGCAACATAGGTATGTCAAGCCAAGTAGGTTACATGTAATTTAGAAGTTGTGGCAGAGGATGACATTTAGTCCGGTTTTGCGCATTCATTTCATTTATTTATTTAACCACATGGTATGCGACTTCTAAAAAGACAGTGCTCAATGGCTCATACGACAGAAGTCCTTTGATGAATTTAAAATTGACGCAGTATAAATACAGTATCTGTTCATTATCATTATCATCCCATTTAATACTTGCTGTGCTTAACTCTTGACTGTTTTACAGTCATCGATTGTAACCATTGCCCAGTACAATTTGTAATGCATGTTGACCAAACCCATTGCACACTTAACCAACATGTTACATGTTTACTTATTGAAGTGGTTATGAATGTGAAACAAATATGGTATCTATAATAAAGCAAACACCACTCAAAATATATAATAAGGCTTGGACAATAATTAATTTTATAAGTGCAATACCACTTCCAACACATAATTGCCAAGGCTTGGTAATCATACCCATCAATAGATTAAACAACTTTAGTCCATCACTTTCCATCACTAGTGGGACTGTAGCTTGGTGGTTAGCATGCTTGCCTTCCAATCCTGAGGTCCTGGGTTCGAATCTGGATGAACGCTAGGTTGGTTCCCACAACTTAACAATGCCACTCCCCAAGCCTCATAATGAGACTTGGTTTAGAAAGTATGGCGTAGATCTCATGCTGTACGTGGCGAGTGAACTTGCTGTTGGATGTGACACGAAATAAAAAAATAAAAGTAAACAATTCAATAATATGATAATATTAATAGTAAAATGCATCAAGAAAATGTATTATTTTGTAGTGATACACTTGTCAAGTTATACATTTTTAAGTTATTGAAAAATCAAAATTATTTACATCCATCTGATTTTCCTATACCCAATTAAGAATAGGGCAATGATTAATCTGCCTCTCCTTGACTGTACGTTTAAATAAAAAATAATGACAATGGTAAGGATTAAAAATATTCTGTGAGTTTCCTAAGCCCAATATTTTTGTAATACTTTGACCAGTTGGAATTTTTCTTAGTAGGCCCTTTTACTGTACATTATACAACCTGATTTTTTTTCGATAGTCCATCGCAGGGATAACTTTATGCTGCTATGATTTACAGTAAAAGTTGCATTGTTCAACGCGCTTTTGGGGTTTTTGGATTTTTCCTATGAATGTAATCTATCATGTAAATTGATCATGTACTCCCAAAAAGTGCTCATTAATGAGAAATAAACATATGTAAGCATTATCTCGCTAACCAGGGGCGGATTTATTATCCTCAAAACGTAGTTGCGCCTCCCCCTTATATTATGTGCGCCGGGTCAAAAATGTACCAGAAAAACCCAAAATTAGGCTAAAATATGGTACCAAGAGCACCAAAATGGGGAAATGCCTTTTTTTTTTGCTTGTTAGGAAAACTTAACAATCACGGCCAACCGGACTGGAAAAGTGGACCCCCCACTTTCGGCGGATCCTAGATCTGCTAACAACAAACACATTTTGCTTAATATCTCAAAACTAGGATTTTAAAGAAACTGCCTTCTTCCAATTTTGAGCAGTATGCGTTTCTTACAATTTTCAGGATAAATTTATGTTTCTTGTCTCGTATTTTTCAGGAGTTATATTTATCAGCTTGTTAGGGCTATTGGATGGTGTCATTCGAATGATATAATCCACAGGGGTAAGCAAATTTATTAATCACATTTCTAATCCTAAAGGCCTGTTTATATTAGTAATGATAAATATATGAAGAAAAGTTGATGCTATAAAGATGATATATCATAATGAATAGAAAGGGTTATACTACAGTTAATTGTAGTTTATTGATTATAACATCATCTTCATTTTCCTTTCTTTTATACCTTAATTTAAGTACTGTAATTATGTCATATAGGTGTTTTTGATATTAGTTATGAATCTAGTCATGTCATGGTTTTCACACCTTTTATGTTAGTTATGATTGGTTAATACCTAATAATAATTTTGATTTCACACATTTTAGGTTAGTTATGATTGGTTAATACTTAATAATAAATCTAATTTTAGTTTAATAATAATTCTGATTGGTTAACACTTTTGGCATTGGTGCTTAAATCTGGAATTTTATGGACAAACTTTCATTCCTGGTGATGACATAATTTATATTGAAATATTGAATCCTGTCACAATGGCGTGTATCTCATTGCTTGAAGTATGCATTACTTCTTACTTATAGGTGTTTTTGTGTTGATAATTGATTGAAATAAAGAATATGAAACAAAAAATTTGATTTGTGTAAATATATTTGCCTTTGTTTACAAAATAAATCAATTATGGAATCATCTCAATGTGAATGCTTCTCATATTAAAAAAAAAATTATATATGATCATTATAGTCATCTGTAAATCTGAATAACTTTGTTTTCACCAGTTTAAAATAGTCTTAGAACGTGACCAAACTTTTATTCAGAAACAACATTTGAGCTATCACTATGGTAACAAGTTTGTTGCATCACAGCCTTGTAAAAAACTGTCTTGTTTGGTTATGGAAACAGATTTTGTGGTAATAGTTGCCATGGTAACAAGTACAAACAATTTCTAAAGTAACTTGTGATTTGATTCTCTTATTTCAGACATCAAACCGGAGAATTTACTAATCAGCAGTAATGATACACTGAAGCTATGTGATTTTGGTAAGATTTAAATTCAGGGACATATCCAGGGGTTGGCCCAGGTTGCTCAAGCATCCCCTTCCCTAAAGCCCCTTTCACACAGAAAATACTGCAATGTTACCACAACCATGCTGGCATAATTGCTAGCCTAAATCCTTTCACACTGAAGGTAAAATTCTGGTAATATGACAGTGTTATGTGTGAAAGGTCCAGTGGGAAGGCGTAAAATTGGCAGTCTTAATTACAGGAGGCACCAATACTTCCAACTTTGACCTTGTTTATTTCTTCACTGCGTAAGCCGGCATTATACAGTAAATCCTTTCACACATATCCGACTAAAACCAGTGTAATATGGTATTATGTCTAGGGTCTGAGGCGGTCTAACGAATGCCGGAAGGAAAAGTACCCTTTCACACTAAAGCCGCCATTTGCAAATTGCCGCAGTATATCTGTTTTATAGTTCTGTGTGAAAGGGGTTTAAGTATAATATTAGTTAAAGTGAATGTTTAATTTAAATTAATTAAATATGTTCTTGTATATGAAAATAGAATTACGACTGGAGTTTGCATTGTAGAATTTAAAATGACCATTTGAGGCGAGACATGGCAAAACCACCAAGTTTTAATTTTTGAGAAACTAAAAACTGAGTTATTGTTAAATCCATATTATACTTTTCGCAAGCTTTAAAGTGAGGTTTCAATCATTAAAATCGAATATCTAAAACTGAAGTTATTGTACAAAATATACACAAATTTCCTTTTATTTCATTATATTTTCTGTTGTTTATTTGCTTATTTCTCAATAACTTCCTGTGCGATGACTTGGTGGTTTTGCCATGACTGGCCTCATTTAAGGAAACCATAGCAATAAAAATAGGTTTGCAAAGCACTTATTTAAGCAATAAGTTGATGTAATGTGCTATAAATCCAGTACTGTGTCATGGTCATATTAACATAATGTTTGCCTGAATCATTCTTACATTTTTCTTCATTACTAAATTTAGTTTAAATTAAACGAAATTTTACAATTATCAGTTCATTGACAGCTAAACCAGGCTGTTGCTTTGTTGTCATTGTTTAGCATTGCCTACTTGACAGGGCTTGATTTATCTTTTTTCTGAACTCACTTTGATTAGCTAATTGCAGCTTTCACTTGCCAATAGCCTGTTTTACATGTCCAATCATTCAATATCTAAAATCTATCCTTAAATCTACAACTATTGTTCACTTATATAAATCCCATCAAATTTTCTATTGAATATTCTTGCTGTTCTTTGGGCTTCTTATATAATGTGAAGTATCCCTTGTCCGATATCTTGATCGTCTTTTCACAAAACTTATTTGTAAAGACTGCTCATCCTTCTCTACTGTATTCTCCCAAGTTAACGTTATCCTTTAAAAAGTAGACAGCATTTTTTTTGTTAATTTAAATATTAACCCGTTTTCTGCCTTTCCTTCCAATATAAAGCAATGCAAATGTAAATAGGCCATATTTTGTAATATAGTTAGATTTATATAAGCAGTTTATACAGTAATACTGTGGACCAGATACTACACATTCATATGACTATCTATGCCCATAAGGGTCACGTCATGCCCTATTGCTCTATACAGGCACTCCTTCATCTGTCCACAGCAGTGGGAGACTAGTACACCAGGGTAACCCCTACTCGTCTCGAAAGATTACTGGGTTCTTTATAGTGCACCTGAGCTGTATGTGTACTCTGGGCCTATGTTTTATAGTCCTTATCCAAGAAGACTTGTTTCACCACCAGAACCATGGTGTGAGCAGGCCCATGTTGTTGTTATTACTATGTTTGGCTCATGGTTCCACTGCCTTAACCGCTCGGCCATACAATTCGCACATGATCCCATTGTGTATATTGTGTGTTTTGTTTTTCATAATGTTGATGTGATTAATTGCCCTTGATGGCATCTGAGTGAATAAAATTGAAGTATCAAATTTTCTCCTGGAATTTACTTTTCTCTAGGAAATTCTCCAAGTTTTTTCACATCAGAGCATGTATTTCAAACTATTGGTTGAAAGTAGGCAACTATGAAGTTCAGTAATACTTTGGAGAACAGTAATAGCACATCAGTGACAAAACATGTTAGAAACTATCATTTCATTACAAGCAAGGTGTTGAGCTTATAAATAAGGGTACTTAAGAAGGGTACACATTACAAGGACGACCAAAAGTAAATCTTCAGACCTCTGCATGCTAGTAAATTATAATGCATCTACAGTGTTTACTTGTTTAATATATATCAATTCTTATTTTTAATGTCACTTTTGTTTACTAACCCATGTGCCTCAGTGGAATAAATATTTACTAGCCCAGGCAAGTTTTGATTAAGCATTGTACAGTGGGCTAGTACTAATTTGTGCCTTGCTAATGTATTTAATTAAGTAGTTTCTTAATTGTCTGGACATTCACACTAATCATGAATGTAGCTATGTTATTTGTAGAGGCTGTATACAATCTAGTGGATTACCAGACAGAAGCCTATACAACTATGCAAATATCATAAAACAAAATTATTCTCATAAAACAGAATTTCATTGTAATATGATCTAATTATAGGGATATGAATTATAATAATTATTGTTATGATAATTTAATTAGCTGAAGTGAATACAGAAATATCCTATGTTAAAATAATAATCAAGGTGCTTTTGTATTGTTTTTTTTGTTTTTGGAAGAGATGTGACAGCCACTGCTGACCATATAACCCTCTTTCCTCGCTGCTCCACTCGATCCATCCCTACTTTAATGAAAACAAAATATATTAATCATTATGCAAAACATGTACTTTAACAGTGTTAACTACCTCTGCTTTCTCTTCCTTTTTATCTATTTATTTTCACTTTTCTTTCTTCTTTTTTTCTCTTGAACATTTTACATTAACAAATTTAAGATTCAAAATGCATTTAAGCATTCTATTTTAGTAGGAAATGTAAGCAATTTAATGTACAAAAAAAATAAATAAACAAAAATGCTACCTCAGTTTAGTTATGAATACAGTAATTTATAATTTTAGAATATTGACATAATATGTCATCTCTGTGTCATCAACCTTAACCCTTTCACTGTGCGGTGTTATTACCACCTCTTTGCAGGACATATTTTTAAGGAAAATAGATGATAATAATAATTAATAATAATTATAAGATCTATATAGCGCCTTACACAATAAAGTCTCAAGGCTCTGTGGACCAGATGGTACACATTCATAAGACTTTCTACACCCCTAAGGGTCCCGGCATGTCTTAGCTACACGAAAACGGGCGCTACATTCCTCTGTCCACATATTCTTAGAATAAATGGCAAAAAATTACTAGAATAGATTATTTCAATTTTTTTCATGTTGGGGTGGGCAAGGTGTTGGCCTATGGTGGGAGGGAAAAAAACTGGTAATTTCCATAGTCATGATGCCATGACGGCCATTTTGATTTTTTTAAAATCAAATCTGTGAAAAATGTTTGTTTTTCAACAAGACATTTTTAATGGATGTGTTTTTTTTTTTAAACATGGGATCATGATGCAGATATACACGATCAAAATAAAATATCAAAAGTTTGGATAATTTTCATCATTTTATAACAAAATAAACACAAATTAAATCGTAAAAAAATGTACAGTTTATAAAAAATCAGTTGAAAATATAAAGAGTGCAGAAATTGCAGGATATTGTTTTTGTTTAAACATTGCAAATATCTCAGAGTTGATAGGGAAACTGAAGAGGGTGCATGTAGTATAGGCAATTATTTTTAAAGAATGATTTATTATGAGCCCGGTAGTACTGGACCCTTGCTATACAACATTTTTTTGAGTCCAGTAACACTATGCCCATGCAGTAAAAGGGTTAAGATAACTGTCAACATACAGCTTGATTAGTGTACATTCCCTTTGAAAAAATAACTCTTGGTAGATAATGGTAGCGACAAGGTAGAAAAAGGTAGGTTAAAAGGGTTAACCCTAAAAAACTACATATTATCAAGGGATACTACCAAGGATATGGTCAGCAATGCTCTGCAAGTATACATAGGAAAATACAGCCATTATTTAGATTAAACCTTAAGGCATTAATAACATCAACAGACAGGGTCATTATATGCTACCTTACTAGGTAGTTCCCTGTGTTTCTTGGTAAATCTCGCTAATAACATGGTAGACCTACCTTGTCAGAGGGTGTTATTTTTTTCAAAGGGTTTGTTTATTTTTGTGTGAAGTCAATTTTTTATCAAGGTAAATACTTTTTTATTCACAGGGTTTGCTCGTAGCATTGCTGGAAGTGGTCCTGTTGGTAATTATACAGAATACGTGGCCACCAGGTGGTACAGGTCGCCAGAGCTTCTTTTAGGGTCAGTCCAATATATTTTTTACTACATCATTCCATAGACTGTATCATTTTGTATACAGTAATATATATTTAATATTGCATTCTTTTGATGGGATACCTAAAAATATTGTACAAACTTTGACAATATTTTGTATGAGTTGCTAATATTCACAAATATATTGAGTATTCAGTACATTTTGTATCAGTCAAATTCTTGTGATCTTCCTGATCTTCATCAGTAATCCTATGATTGAATATGTCGTGTCGAGATCATGAACGTAATTGTCCAGACCTAGTACCGTTTGATTCTTTACGCGATCATTTTGGAAACGTACCTCGTGTACAAACTTGCTGGTAATCTCTCTGATGCAAAAAAAATTCTGTAATTTACGTACTAAAATCTGTATTTACTGTCTGTACATGACTGAATATGGCAAAGCCGTTGACATCTGGTCTGTTGAGAGTATACTAGGGGAACCCTCTTTTTTTATTCCGTGTCACATCCAACAACAAGTTTACTCGCCACTTACAAGATGAGAACTACGCCATGCTTTCTAAACCAAGTCTCATTATTAAGCGTGGGGAGTTGCGTTGTTAAGTCATGGGAACCAAGCTAGATTTCAGCCAGGTTCGAACCCAGGACCTAGGGATTGGAAGGCAAGCATGCTAACCACCAAGCTACAGTGCCACTACAAACTTGCTGGTAATCTCTGTGATGCAAAAAAATTCTATAATTTACGTACTAAAATCCGTATTTACTGTGTGTGTGTAGGGCCGAGTATGGCAAAGCTGTTGACATCTGGTCTATTGGGTGTATACTGGGGGAACTCAGTGATGGTCAACCACTATTCCCTGGTGAGAGTGAGATTGATCAACTGTATGTCATTCAGAAGATCCAAGGACACTTACCATCATACCAATTGCACCTCTTTGAAACTAATCCAAGATTTTCAGGTTTAAAGGTATGTTGACACATTGACTGCCAGGTTCGCACTAGTATGGCTAGTTTGCACATAGTTCATTCAAATTTTAAACATTTTGAATTTTTAGGTCCACACGAGTGGCAGGTCACTTATGTTCTTGTTGTGTTGTTGTTGGGGTTGTTGGTGTTGTTACAATCGCAACTTCTTATCCAAAAAAAAATAGTGTATAATTATGAACATTCTAAATATTTAAAATAGTTTTTAGCTAATTTTCTTTTCCAAACTGCCTTGTCAAAACTATATTACATTATTAATGTGATGTATCCCACTAGTGGCACAGTAATTAATCCAACACGACTTTTACACTCCAAAATCGCAGTGAAAGCACACATTGTTGAGTGTCTTCTCACATGTTGTCATGAAATGGTATGAGCCAATGCGCAAACTATGCGTAAAACATGCATGTATATATCAGGGTAGCTTAATCAAAAGTTTGGGAGATTGAAACTCGAGCCTTACCAGTTGCTTGTGACCTTGGGCAATGCACTTGCACTTTACCCACATTGCTTCAGTCTACCCTGCTGTATAATGGCAGACGTTCCAACCAGGTTTTCCTAGTATTGAGTGTACTTCCCTTATCTTGAGGATAGAAGTCGTAGGGCCTACCAGGGTCCGGGGAAGCTCACTTCCCGATCCATCATCATAATCGTCTTTATGTACGTTTTCGTTACTTTTTGTCTGGATCCTGTATGCCCTAAGGAATGATTAATCATCTCTTAATGAGCTTCCAGTAGCCATGGAGCAGGACTAGCACAGGCATTTTGGGGCCTGGGAGACTGCTCACCTCACTGAGTGACCTTCTGCTATTGTACATAGTCATTTTAATGAGGTATATTGATACTAGACCCTGCCTGATACTAAACACTGTCCAGACTAGTAGCTCTACGTGGACTTGTGGTCATACTTAAACACTTGTTTAAATTTCTTCTGGAGGTGGACCACTGTGACAGTAGGCCAATCCGGACAACAAAAAAGTACATAAACACAGCCTTTGTCTGCATTATTCAAACCCAGTACAAATTGGATTTCAGTAGTTACAAATTGTGTTCTTAAAAGCTTTTCGGCAGTATTATGAAGGCCTCTATTAATTACGAACTCACAAATACTGCACTTTATTAGTTTTTCAGGGTAGGGTTGTGTATACACATTTTCCCCTCAGTTTTAAGGGTAGGCCTAAGTATTATGCACATTTTGTTTCTTAGAATAATAGTAAATCGTAATGCGGGACATTTTTTATAATTTCTGACAGACCAGAAGTAGTATAAAAAATCCGGGAGACTCCCTGAAGAATCCGGAGGGTTTGAAGGTTTTTAATGGGTACATTGCTGAGAAGTAGCCTTGTGACGGACTACCAATCCCATCCATGTGATGTATAAAGCCGGGCACTCACGGTTTAGTCGTGCGATGGTCGTATAACTAAACTGTCGCTCCCTGTGTGTGTGGTTGCCAGACGCGATGACAGTCTTCTACTCGTTGGCCGACTGTTTTTTAGTGATTCAACATGGAAATCACTAAAAAATCCATCGACTGGCGAGTAGAAGACTGTCATCGCATCTGGCAACCACACACAGAGGGAACGACGGTTTAGTCGTGCGACCGTCATACGACCATCGCACAATGTAGTGAGTGCACGGCTTAACACTCTCATAAATTCAAACTACAGAACCTGGGAATAAACTTCTTCCATAGAGTATTTTCCAATTTGTTTTCATTTTTCACTATATTTTTTATGAAACTAACATTGATATTTTGTTTACAGTTTCCCACAGTAACTGAGCCTCAAACATTGACAAAACGATATATGGGGATTATTAATGGAGTTATGTTGGACCTAATGCAAGTAAGTTAAACAGGGAAAAATGATACGGGAATTTCTAAAATATAGTTAACAGGAAAGAACCAATGTTAAAAATAATTTTGCCAAGCACAACTTTTTTAAAAATTTAGGTCAAGTGGTCATAAATTTTTCTTTAGTAGGGCCCAGCTTTACTGTATTTTCTGTAATGTAATTTGTTTGAATTCATAGTCCTAGTAATTTGGGATAACTTGTGAATTTCTTACAAATTTTATGTGTATGATTTTTCTTGTTAGGAGTGCTTAAAATAATTAAACATGATTAATAAAAAATAGTCTATTTTTCTGTTAAAAGCAATGAACCAAATTATTAAACATATTAGAAGACTACTCCATAAATTTGAATTTAAAATAACTTAAATTATTTAAAATTGTTGAGCTCATTACACTTCAGCCTTCTTGGCTGATTTTTCATCTGATATTAACAATATTGGATTTTAATTTTCTAAAATAAATGTCCTTGCTGTGAGGTAGTTTTATTAATATATTCACAATAGTTTCAGAATCAATAATGATATTGAAAATTTGTAATCTAGTATAAAATGAATAGTAATGCTATGCAGTTGTGAATTGGTCAATGCCATAGCAATAAATATAGTTCTAAATACTGTACTATATAAGACAATAGAGTCATGTCTCCATGGACGGCTCAAGGTGGAAAATAGTGGTGTAAAATGTGGTGGAAAAAGAAAGGAAAAAGCATTTAATATAATATTCAATGGTTTTGAGGGGGATACCGAAAAATATTGTGCAAGGTGCGGCAAAATATTGAAGGAGTCGAAGACGAATTAAATGTTGTGCTATAGCATGTACAATATTTCTCCCCCAAAATAATTATTCAATATTATAATTAATTTCAGATTGGTCAGGGTCTAGCTAAGTATAAACTAGGCAGGCCTACATCTTTAAAAGAAATAAGACCTAAGAACCATTGTTGCCCAAGACTGTCTGACCCACAAAACATGAAAATCAAGACCTTTTTTATACTTTTGTTAATCTCTTGTCTTTTTGGTTAAATACATAATGAAAATTGTAAGGAATCTTGTGTGTTATTCCTATAGATTTATTATTATGGCTAGATAGTGAACTCTGTGGAATTACAATCCCAGGTAGGCACATTATTGAGAGTCGTCAGCCTTCATCATAAACATTTAAGTTAAATAATAATTGTTAATTATTGTACTTTTAACACTCTTTTGTCATAAAAATTATTTATGTATGTTACAATAACTTATGTTGTCAATTGTCTTTATATTTGGATTTGGATTATTTGGACCAATAAAATTTACTATGATTATGCCTATTTTGTTAGTGTGCATTACAGCTATATCTGCTGCCCTCTTCAGTTCATAAAAAAAACATCTCAAGTTTGGTCTTTGATCATGTTTTGTTTAAAAAGTGTATGTTAACAATTACGCTTGCCCATTGACAATATAAATTATAATGAAATCATTATAATATTAATAATCTTTAACTCACAAAGAAGTTGACACAGTAAAGTCTTAAATGTATGTGCATTACTAAACTCTAGTGAGTATTATACAAAATCATTTGACCTTTCAACAATTACTTTAAATTTTTTATATAATTTGTTCATACTAATCATTGTTAGTGTCGGCCATTGTTGGTCAGTCAGAACAGTATTTACCATTATTTTTTTGCCCAAGACATGATTGTGCATTTGTCTCAGTATATTTTTATCAGAATTTATTGGATAATTCACACAAGCAAAAAATAACCCCTCTTTTGATATTAAAGTTACTATATTTTAAGCACTCTATTTATATGATTGTTTAGTTTACTGTTGTATAATTTTAAGGTAAGTAATATAATTACATAATTACTTGTTACTATGAAGTTGTAAGCTCTTAATTGTATACCTTTCCTGAAATTCCCCGACTGCTTTAGCGCGCTATGTTGATGCAGGTGAAAAATACCCATATTCTATGATGTGGAATACTGGTTTGTGAAGGAATTCTCAAAATATTTTTTGTATTTAAAAAGCCAAAATAGCCATGATGCGGAGTCTACTAAGGTAAATATAAGATATTTCCAAATAATTAAAATAAGAATTTATGCATAACAAGGCATTTTTTTACAATCAATTCTTGCCTAGGCCTAGGCTAGGCCAGTGGTTATTGGCCATGTGGATTACACTCTCGTTGTATACTTTTAAATAAAAATGACTGTCTAGAACACAGTATATTTTCATGCACTGTAGAAATTATAAAAAGACAATTTATAAATTAGATTGTAAATATACTGTATAAATCAGCACAGATTGTCGTGGTGATCAGCCAGATATTTGTAGGGTCTAGACCTATGCACGCACGCATCTGGGATAGGAAGCCAAACATGCATCTAGGCCTAGCATAGGCAAGCGTTGTAATAAACGCTTTGCGCTCAAATTATTGTTTTTATTTGTCGGAAATATCTTTAAAATGTTTTCCTTTGTAAACTGGATGTCCTTGCTCATTTTGGCTTTTTAAATAAATTTTGATAATTTTTTCACAATCCTATTCACACCACAGAAAATGATTAATTTTTACCCATATCAATGTTGTGCCTTCAAGTGGTTGGGGATTTCTGAATTACCAAAGATTTATTATTTACGGCTAGATGGTGAACTTCCACAGAATACATAGCCCCAAAGTGCAGTTCCATGTAAGTACCTACTATTCTGGAATCCAACCAATCAAATTGTGCTGCGTTGCTGTGTCGAAATTACACACACACATTCTTTCATAAAAGTTCTAAATTTATCAATAAATAAAATTAAATTTAATCCAAATATAAAGACATTGAAAACATAAAATATGTTTGACAAATGTATATAATTTGTATAACAAAAGAATGTTAAATATACAATAATTGTAAAACAGTTATTATTATTTTACTTGCATGTTTGTGACAAAGGCTGATGAAATCGAAATAGTAGGCACCTACATGGAACTGCAATTCTACAG
Source organism: Nesometra sesokonis (assembly GCA_025631205.1). Lineage (NCBI taxonomy): Eukaryota > Metazoa > Echinodermata > Crinoidea > Comatulida > Antedonidae > Nesometra > Nesometra sesokonis. Next base: position 23,455 of record JAOTQE010065930.1, read on the forward strand.
TGTTAAGTTCACCATCTAGCCGTAAATAATAAATCTATGCGAATTACCTATATTTTTTAATTATTTAATATACTGTATACTGTACTGGTAAGCACTCTGTTATAGACAGAAGAGAGTTACCTCTGCAGCACATGATGCAGGGATATGCTCAGTGGAGGTGGGTGGGCTAATGACACTCAGACTTTCAACCAATGGTAAAGTTTATACATTAATGCATTTCACCCAATCTAATTTTAACCTGCCGCCCACTATAACTAGTTATCTTTTTGACTGCGCATTTTATTACATTTAGAATTTTCACATTAATGTCTGCCCGACAAAACTGACTTTGGTTCTATATACACTGACAGTATATTGTGCTGTTTAAATATGAAATTTTATCAGTTATATCACAACTAATTGTTCTATAGATTTATCTATAGAAATTATATTTCTGAGCCCACAAGAGTTAGTACAGTTAGAAGAAAATATTGTATTTAATATACAATGTTAGCAAAATACAATAACATTGGAATGCTAAGTTACAACATTATCTATTAATGACAATCTTAATTATATCTGCAGTGTACACTGGCCTTAGATCCAAGTGAACGGATAAGGGTAGATGAATGTATAGAACACAAGTGCTTCCATACGGAAAGGCTTCTGCGCAAGGAATTGCCAAGACCCCAATCTGCATACACAACAAGAGATATTCCGGAAGCAGAATTGAAACGGTATATAAATTATTTTCTTGAATTAAGTTTTTCTTAAAAAAAACCCAAGAATTTTGTTACAGAAAAGTTTGTTAATAGCAATGCTAAAAAATATTGAACTACCAAAATATTTAGCTTGATAAATGCTTCAATGTAACACTTCACAAGATTTTTTCTCAATAAAATCTTTAGAAAAATAATAAAGAAAATATGTGAAATTGATTAAAAATATTATAACTATTTTGCTAATATTTCCATGATATGTATCATTTATCACATATTTTTGTTCCATAATTAGTAAGCAATTACCTTTTAATTTAATTAAGTTAACTCTAATTATTTATTTTTTGTTTACAGAAGTTTGAAAACTACGAAAGTTGGATTTTTCAAAACAATATCAGAAACAGAACTTCCTGAGACACCGACAAAAGAGGACATTGCTAAAAGTGAAATACAGAAACGCAACTCATTCCATGAAAAGCCAAAATCTACACAAGAGCATGAGCAGACAATACAAGAAAATTCTCCAATGTTGTACTCTAAATACTTAAAATCAGCAAAGAAAAAGAAGTCAAATCCTTTACAAACATTGGATTATACAGAACAGAAAGAAGGAATTCCTGTTGAAGAATCGAACAATGATTACCTTAAAAAAGAAACTCAAAATATGCAACAAAGTGAATCTCCAAAATATATACAGCCTGTTAAAGAGCCTAAGCATGAGAATGCTACTGAGCAGTTGAGGGCGCCAAAAGATAACATTATTCTGAGCTCAAAAGTAAGGACTAAAAGTATTTTCTATGAGGATAAAATTACAAAGAAAACAAACACATCTTTTGAAATAGACTTAAAAGATAAGGAAAACTTAGAGACAAATCAACATGAGAATAAGATTAAACCGAAATCAGCTCACATACTGCATAAATCACATAATGCAGGAAAATCTGAAGTATATGATAAAATGTCTTCACAAAAATCACAAAATATTGAACTTCCAAATAATATTGATAATAAAAATATGGCAATAAACTATCCCCACCACCACTATAGGGAAACATTTGATTCCAAAAATAGATTTGACTCTCGGTTACCAATGTCAATACGAGAGACACAGAGCAATTCTGCAATTCATGAGCGGTCAGATCACTTTACGAAGCGTTCACATTCAAGACTTGCCAAAGACAATGAACACAATTTGAAGTCAGCCTTAAAAATCACGCATGACAATATCTCTCCAGTTCGAGAGTTGAGAGGGAGTGACAGACATAAGGGAAATCTTGAAAAGAATCCTTTGTCATTGACCTCGGAAACACCAAGATTTGACATGAAAGATGGAAGTATATCTGAACGAACTGAACTGTTTAAAACTAGTTCACGAGATGAGATGAAGCCTATGACAATTGATTTAGACAACTCGCTTACAGACAAAACTATGAAGGTAAGCAATTTTAAAGAGAATGAAGTGTATATGAAATGGAAATAGTTGGTTCGTGGTTGCTGTCCTAATCATGAGTTTGGGCATATGAAACTCATGTTGGTCAGTTTCTTGTGTTCTTGAGCAAGCCATATTTGCTTCTTGCACCTAGAAATATAAGTGGGTACTTGGGAGGTACAAATTCCTAAAGCGCTATCATAGATGGAATCCCAGCTAGCAATATACGTTGGTCAAACGTTGGCAAAAGTTCACTGACCTTTTGCCAATGTTGGACCAATGTACATTGCTGGCAGGGAACTTATTGAATGATGTCAAATTAAGCTAAGTATGTATTCCATAGACATTCAAGAAGGTCTTGAAAATAAAGGACATTTACTATTTTATTATTTTATTGTCCGCCACCGCGTCTGATGCTGCATTCGCCACTGCCGTACTGACCACCCTTTGTAATGTCCATCTTGTTCAGTTTTTTGGACAGTTTGGATTGGAGTCATGATTGGATATGTTTACATTCGTTTCATTATTTTTAGTACTTTAAAAGAATGTAATGTTCGGTTTACACGTGGATCAGTTTTGAAAGATGTGACAGTATTTTTAATTAAGTGTAATTAAGCATTAATTAATTACTTAATCATCTGTCAAATGTGCTCAAACAGTGGAAACTATTATTAGAAACAACCCTTGGTTCACGCCACATCCAGCTAATGTAATTTTCATAATACTGTTTAAATTTGATTAGCAACACCATTCCTGTATTTTTCGATAGCGGTTTCCTTTTAGCATAGTACTACCCTGTGCTGGCAGAATCACATGTGTGACAATTGTGGTGCGACCAAATATTATTTACAACATGCAATTGCCTGATAGACATTTCAGCAACATGTAACTTCCTTCATAGGAAAGGAAGTCATTTGGACAGGTAAAATTTTGTTTGGGCAACTAAATTTTGAAAACAATGTCATGCCTGAAGCAAAAATATTACGATAAGGCCTAAAAAAATCTTTATGGTGCCCAAGCCCGACCATCCCAAAATTGTGCAAAATTTAGGGTCGGCCTTTTTTTCTTCAAAAGTCCATTATTGTGTTGATATAAACATAAAGTAATCCAGAATAATCTAGGAAATTGTAAGAAATTATAAAAGTATCTCAGAAATTATAAGAAAATATTTAAAGTGATTGAAAAATTAAATAATAGTGAATAAAAAAGGTTGTGTTATAGAAAATACAGTAATAGGTGTCTACTAAAAAAAAAAAGAAAAAGGAAAAAAGACTTTTCAACCGACCAACCCAAATTTTGAAAAATTTTGTGTTTGGGCAACATGAAGTTTTTTTTTAGGCCTAATTAACATCCCTCTAAAGGGGAACGTGAGGTTTGTGTCCCTTTTTTTAAGATACATTTACAATATGGATTCTTTTTAAGTCATTGTTAAAGTGCTTATATTTTTTGCATAACCCATAGAGATTGGTAGTCAACGTTAATGGATATAAATACCTGTTACAGATTGAAATATATTTAAACTATGAAGTAGTCTAAACTTTTTTCACTGTGGAAACTATAGGAATTCTCCAAATTCCAAGACTAATTTTAGCTGATTCAAAAAAGTATATTCTGCCAGCGACCAGCTGAAAATAACACTACTGATGTACTCTGTTAAATAATTTTTTTTTTAATTTAGAATTTTCAAATGAAAAAATATAAATTAAATCATTTTTAAATTGTCGATATGTGAGTGTTTTGGGCATGCTCTATTGCTATGACTCATTTTATTGTTTAACTATTTCTTATATTTGTAAATAACAGGAAATATGACATTAGAGTGATCAAGTTAACAAACCCACATAAATTAGAGTCTGCCCGCAAGGAAATGTATAAATCATTAAGCTATACTTTAGTGCATTTCTGTAATTAAATAACTTGAATTCCGTACCATGGACTTCTTTGAACACTTCGCTAGTAGGAATGCCAATAGAAAATACAAAATACATTAGAACAAAGAAAAACCAAAATAACTATAGTCATTTGTACCTTTTGATAAAGTGAAAATCTAAGCATCCTGTCTACCTTGTAACTGTTTGGCAGGCCAATGCATGAGAAAATTCTTGAATACAAGCAAAAACAAGTTATTTTTCCCTATTTTCTTTTTATACCCTATTTTAGTAACTTCTATATTATTCGTCTTTTTAGACGCGGAAAGCGTCTCTATAAACAGCTTTTCAAAAATGTCTGTCTGTCGGTCTGTCTTTTCATGCAAGTTTGTGACTATTTGCGTTTTGTTCTTTCCATAAAATCTGATAACCAGCATTGTATGGGTGTCACTTTAAATATCTACGAGATATGAAAAAAATAATCATTAACTGGTAATACATTAGCATTAAAATTGAATTAAAATATCATTATAAATACATTTTTAAATGCTTACTTCCTTATTAAAACTGTATACAATATATTATTTTTTGTTTCTGGAGTTATGCAAATTGCGAACGCCTCAGGCTACTACACTCGGCGACTTTCACCTCAGGCATAGTCGTAGAAATTTGAAATTTGCATAGCAGATGATGTTAATAACATAAAAGCAAGCACAAAACAGAAGCAATTCATTCGATTTCTGATCTTACTTGGATCAGTAGCCTCACTCAAATCTTCAATCGCCTTGTATTGGCGGTTGTACAATGGGAATATTAGCCCGGTTTTGTTGGCTAAATAAAAGTGATGGCGTGCAGTGTACGAACAGTTTGTGACACTGACCAGCTACAGTTACTGTGCGCAGCTTTCCGCGTCTTATTGTCGGATTGACTTGTTATACCCTATTTAGTTATCTCTGTATTATAAGTCTTAAGACCTTATACCTCTTCATTATTCATTTCAGTGAGAAATTCTGATGTATGCATGAGATGTCCTGAATGGGTTCCCAAATTAATCTCCTATTTTATGGCGGCTATGTTTTGACAAAGACATGTGATCAAAATTTCGAGGGCTTTATTGGTGATTTTTTTTTACTTGTATGTTGAACCAATCAAACGTAGGAAATGTACCTGTGACGTTTCCTTGACAGTCTGTCAAATTCTAGATTATTCAGACGTCTGAAGAATTTGACAGATTGTTATGGAAATGTCTCTGTGAAATTTCCTATGTTTTTCTGGCTTAACATAAAAAAAATCTCCAACTTTACTGGAACGTGATGAATTTCATTAGTCCACCGATCCCTCTGTCAACTAAGTTAGGATATCTAATAGTTAGTATAGTATATTTAATGTGATTAGTGTCATTTTGCAAAATTTTATAAACCTTTCACTGTTTTCATTGGTCAGTAGTCTATGTGTTGTTCCACTGTCCTTGGATCTACTTAAAAATCTAACATTAATTTATTGTGGGTGGGTCATCCTAATGTATTTCAATATGACTTATAACTTTTCAACAAATTAACGTCAAGATTTGGTTTGTTTAATTATTACTATGAGTTTTGAACCAAGACCTTAAGGTTACTAGTTGAGCGTCCACATCTCGCTGCCATTAATTTTTAAGTGATCATGAAATCTTACTGGATTAAGATCATTCATTGTAATCTCAATTTTATAATTAGTTTTACCTTAAGTTTCATTTTTTTCTTATAATTAATGATCAATTTTAAGAAAAAAATCTAAAACAAAATTAAATTTAATTATCAAATTACATCATGTCTTTAGGCATGCAAAGAAGCTATTTATACTGTACCATTTTTCTACCAAATTAATTCAGCCTTACACCCATAAAACCTGACTCGTAGTTGTCAAAGGGTTGCACACTGCCCTCTGGCTGTGAATGTTCTTGATTACTGTCGTTTATATCTGTCTGGTAGGCTAACCCCCGCTGAGAAACATTCATGCAATTTAAGATAAGAAACAATGTAATTAACAGTAATTCGTCATTATTATATGTTCTTCCTCCCGGACTTGCTAGGCTGTGGTCAATGAAAGTTTCAAGAAACCAAGACAAAATGGATTGGACAGGAAGAAACGAACTGAGGGCCCAGCGCCTCTGAGATTACGCTTACCTCACGAATACCGGCCTCCACATCACGATGTGGTAAGCCATTTAAGTCTGTTGTATAAAACATTATAATGGTAGTGTATGTATAGCATCTGATTGGCTTTGATTTATTCATTATACAATTATGTAGTTCTTTAGAAAGTAATATCAGGCAGTTGTTAATTACCAACAATATGCCTATAATAATTCCATGATGAAATATGCAATAAAATAAATAGGTTTTCATGGATGTAGAAATTGTACTAATATTAAGGTAAATAATTTAAAAGGTACATTTCTATTTGCTCTTTTTCAAAAATGCTACAAAAAATGCATACACCAGGGGCATAGACACGTTTGCAAAATTGGGAGAGGGGTTTAACCAGTTAAAGTCCAATTTTGCCTGAACCCCAACATAGTTGGGGAAGAAGCAAGAAAATTTTTAAATTTAGAACCTCTAGAATACTAGAAATAGCAATTTGATGGTCATTTTGGCGAAATATTTACAAAATTTAGCATTGTTTTTTATATTTTTGGAAAATTTTGGGGGCTTAAGCCTTCCCCCCCACCCCAATGTCTACGCCCATATTCAGTGGAACCTATATTTTACTTATGGTACAGGACCAAGATAGTACGTAAGCCATGGGACTATAAAATCAAGTTTGTTTAAAATATAGGCCTAGCTAGGGGTTAGAACACAGTGTTTTGCTTGCTGCAGATCCTAAGCATCCAGGGAACTTAAAATCAGGGTACGTCAAATGTAGGTTTCATTGTATTTCTATCCAAATAAAAATAAATAACATCAAAATAGTGTTTTAAAATCAACTCCC
>JAOTQE010065931.1:0-17769 GCA_025631205.1 Nesometra sesokonis
CACCATGCCAAAGGGCAAATTTGTATCCACTAGGGTAACAACCCCCCTTGTTTTTTACCCTTAGGGACTGGACTATCTCTATAAAGCGACAGTCCAAATATTCTTAACTAAAATCTACATTTGATTCTAAATCTCTAGTTCACCTCTATGAATCCATATTCAACCTTCTATTGAATATTCTTTCTGTTCCTATTAGCTTTCTTCCACAATGTGAACTTTCCCTTATCCAACATCTTGAATTGTTTTCACAAAACTAATTTATATTTAAAGATTTCTACTCCACGTCCTACTCCACTGTATTCCAGTAGTTTAGCAACATTTCTTTTGAAATGAGACAAGCTTTTCTTGTTAAATGTAAGTTTATAATGTTTAATTTCACGATCACCCTCTTCATTCCTTTCCTTCTCATATTAAAACTATGGCATTTCGCAATGACCCACAATTATCTGTATTTTCTCGTTTTCTACATTGTAGCCTTCTCCATTCTCATTTGCTAGCTTATAGTTTAAATTTTAACCCATTTTCTGGCCTTCACTCACTTATGATATCAATGTATAATTTTAATAAGAAATACTGTAGTGGTATTTAGTTAATTATTTATTTAATTATTTAGTTAGGTAAACTGGTAGTATCCGGTCACTTAGTCTCGGTTCAAGACGGTGATTCGGTTTAATTCGTAAAAGACGATTAAAATGCACCCATTGCGTTCTATAGCAGCAGGATCGCCATACCTTTCTAATTATTAACGACAAACCTCACGCCACTAAAACTTCATCATCCACTGGTGGCGCATTTCATTAAAAGCTTAAAATAAGAATATTCAGACTTGGAGCAAGTCTACCGGTCACTGTGTTTTGCACTGAATCGTAGTAGACTGGCTGATCTCTCGTCCCATCTAATACATCACCACTCTTTTTGTGTTTCAGCAGGAGGGTCAAAATACAAGTTAATAGCATACCGCCTTTTGGATGAGACGTTAAGCTGCTGGTCCCGTTGTACAACATGGTTCAGGTGAACCTTAAAAATTACAGTAAACTCTTCTAAAATGAGTAAGAGATTTTCTCCTGTGGTAGTTTACACAGCCAGAAGCACAACAGTGGATAGAAGTCTACTTCAGACTCCCCTGGGTCATCCAATGGTGTCTCACAACATCCAATAAATCAAATTAAAAATGTGCGGTCTGGTAATGATGATTGCGTTTGTGTCTCGGTTGTACTAAGTTATATTGCTCTTGTGAAACAACCACTAATTATTCTTTACAGGATTTCAAGCATATTAATTCGATTGGGAAGTATCCAGACGGTGTTGATAAATTAATGATTAGCCAACAAATTTGTGTTTCATCACCTATCCGAAATCTTTATTACTCTGGTATTTCGACAAATTTATTTGGATACTGATTTGCCAAAACAGGTACTGTTCGTTTATTGCATTATGACTATTCATTAAAAGCTTTGATATCTCACAGTAAGTAGGTCTACCTGCTTGTTGTGTATGTCTGTCTGTTTGTCAGCCATTCATATCTACTACAGATAATTGATAATTATACTTGAAATTGCGGCTCTCGCTTGTTTCGTTAATTTTAGTGCGGTGAACGACACTGTATTAAATCTGAACTTCTCCATGTCTAACTGTCAGTTCAGCGTCTTCAACAATGATGCTATTTGTCGTAGATGTAGTTGTCTTTTGCGAGTGCCAAACTGTTCATAATATAATTATTTACTATTTTAAAGGAAGATTATTTGTTCGAAAAAGTTTGAAGTTATTTTTATTTGTTTTATTTGTTTTTTTTTTCTTTTCCATGCGAAGTATGGTTTATTTAAAAGTCCATTCAACATACATTTAGAGTAGGCGACCGCCGTCTTAGTTTATTCTTCACCATTAAGGTAAGCCTACTTGGGATTAATGCAATTAGTCGTTTTCAAGGTACCATACAAGTCTGAAGAATCGATAACAGTCGTTTTGAATACATTGGTACCGTACTTTCCTTGTGTTTTGGCGGGAGGGTGAAAATACAATTAGTATAACATACCGTTTTTTCGGTTGAGACGTTAAGATGTTGGTCCCGTGTGTAACATGGTTTTACCGTTAGGGGAATATCATCGGGTGTATTACCAGGGAACAGTTAAATTACCTATATCTCCCAAGGACCTCGATGGAACCCAGTCTTGGTTTCCTTGTTGTGTCACACTGCAATATTCCAACACAATCGAATCCAAATGGTCTATCTAGAGAGAATTAAACCGAAATTAGTATTTGCCAGGTTTTTATAGATAAGATAGAGCAGTGCTACCTGTCGTACGGGTTTTAATTGTTAACGGTCTGGGGTGATCACTGAGAACTAGTTTCAGATTGCAAATGACCCCGTCTGTCTTTATTCATTAGCATGTAAAATGTTGAAGACTAGCGAAATCAGCATATATTCTGTGTGGCGTACTCGGTTCTACAATACTCGTTGATCGTACATTACGTACAGCAAATGAGATCATTGATTTTCCTTTTTTATATTGATTAACATTTTGTAATTAAATAGGCCGCTATTCTTTTAGGTGTTATATCTAATGATACGAGGACATTCAAACGTTTAAAGTCATGTCACAAGTCATTTAATTATTGAATTTCAGATTTTAGGTCCTTTGGTGAATAGAAAGAAGTTAAATTAATAGGAAAGAATCTACAAAAAAAAAATCGAATACAGTCAATAAATATGGAGTCTATTGAAGAAACCCTATATGCCTAAGCATACCGTTCTAGAAGATTTTAACATCCTTCACTGATACGGTATTGTCTCCCTTTTATGTTCTGTATATTTATTTAATTATTGTACAATTGAAGTAAAAATTTGAATAAAATGAATATGTTTGAATTTTATAGGATTCCCTATGTGCGTCGTGCGACACCGCCGAAATGAGTTCTATAACCAACTTAAAGTTTCTTATTAAGATAATCATTTTGTCATTAATGTTGGTTGTAAGGCCTATTTTTGAAACATATCAGTTAGGCCTATAGCTGAAACGATTGACAGATTGTTGCCTGATTTTACTGACTAATAGACTGAGAGGGGAGTGGGTGATTTAATTGAACATGACTGTCTAACGGCCTGATTTAATAATATTAAGTGAATTTGTCGTGAGTGTAACACTTTGATTAACCATCTTTAATATTTACATTTTATTTCTTTCATTTCAAATTTAATCCAGGAGTCATTTTCTATATCGTTGTTATACAAATAAAAAAAGAAAAAGAAAATATGTTGTATAAATATACCTTGTGTTTCACGTATTGAGCAATACATACCTCATATAATTCACCTAGCAAATAGAAACTATTATTTTTGTAACCAAAATTATATTTTTTAGCTAAAGGTAAATTTGATTTTTTCCATATAAGGTTTTATGAAGGTTACATATTTAGAGCATATTTTGCAGCTAATTTCCATTCATATTTTGACCTCAAGCAGAATCATATAGTTTAATGCGTTTTTTTTGTATGTGATAGTTTGTTAATAATGAAAAAGCATTCTTAAACCTCATTGTTTTATTAATAATGGAGGGTCCTGTATACATACATGTGTACTTGTTTAAAGTACATGTGTTACTAATGGTGGGCGAGACAAAAGACTCCCTAAATTTGGTTATATTTCTTGGCACACCAGCGTAATGATGTAAACAAAACTGGAATTTAGTATGTCTGATGTAATAGTCTAACACCCTCTACCCTACTCCAACCACCAACCCCCACTCTATCCCCACTCCAACCCCAAATACAATTAGACAATTAGAATGGCGATTTACGTAAGCTGGACGGAAGATTTACGGTACAGCGTGCAACGCGGGGACTAACACCAGTTTTGGCAACTTAGCTTCTGTCAATCCAGTCTTACAACTGTTCAATATAAAGTAGGGCTCTTTACATTGCAATACATGAGTCTACTCCAACCAACAACCTTCCCTAATCCAACCATTAACACCCAATCCATCCCCACCCCACAATTAGAGTGGCGATTTACGTAGCTGGACGAAAGATACGGCACAGCGTGCAGCGCGGCGACTAACACCAGTTTTGGCAGCTTAGCTTCTGTTAATCCAGTCTTATAACTGTTCAATAATAAAGTAGGGCTCTTTACATTACTTATATGAACTTAACAAACTATATATATTGCCCTACTTTCATTAATAATGATAATAAAATAATATTATAATATAATTAGGCCTATATCTGATGTCAGACACGCATCATGCTGTTTGTGTGATATTCATCTGTTAAATCTAAGGTATTCTTTACACAGACGAATTTATTGGTATTTCAACAATTTTAAAATAAATTAAACGAATAATTCAACAGGAAGAAGTTTCAGCAACTCAGAATATTTTCTGTTTTCTTTAGTTGTTTGATAAGCTACGGAATAATTCGTCCTCGAAGTTCAAAGTATTTGTGTGTGTTTACTGTCTTTAAAGCTATAGAAGCAATCTTTGCATTTTGGCTAAATTCTGTCTGTCGTTTTTCTTTTATTAGCAATTAAAAATACACCTGTCTTTAAAAATACATGTCTTTGTGAAAACATACAACATTCTAAACAGTACTGCAATTATCTTACGATACATGACATCCAGAATTAAAACGAGATGAAAGTGAAACTCCAAATATATTGTTTTTGGACACTCTTTATAGAAGCAGGCCTATCATTTTATACTTTATTACTATTTCAGTTCAGTTCAGTTAATTTATTTCCAATGTAACAAAATACAAAGGAGGAGGCTAAAATATGTCAGAAAATCTGTCAACTTTAAGCTATAGCCCCCTTTATATAATTATAATAATTAAGTATAATAATATATGCATGACAAAAGCAAATACATAAACATAAATATAAAAATAAAAATTAAAAGTACATAGTTAGGTCTTTAACTTCGTGATACTGTTGTAGCGTTGTGTATTCGTTTAACTTTGCTTGTTACAAGCATACAAAGAACTTGAAAGCTGTTTTTTTTTTTATACGCTTTAAATATAGGCCTATTTCACTTTATTACAATTTACACCTGTAAGTGTTCTTCCACATTCTGCATGACCACTTTAAGTAAATTCATTATCAGTAATTTTGTTATTTAGATATGTGATATAGGCTAATATTAAATACATTTGAGGGGATATACAAAAATATATTACACGAGCTATAGCAAAATATTGCGTGAGTCGAAGACTAAGTTCAATGTTGCTCCTTATCCCACGGAAATTGACATACATAAAGGCCTATATTATAATTACCAATCAACTACCCATTGAAAATAATTTAGGCTAGGTAGGTCTATATCAATAAAAATATAACATAAATTAGAATGAAATTAAAAGGTATATTGATACATAATTTGTAATGTTAATGGGGAAATGAATGTATCATGAGTGATACATTTTAAAGTTAACATTGTAAGGAAAATATTTTATGATTGAATGCGTATCGCAAAGTGGTCGAGTGGAACTGAATAAGTGGCGATCACAACTGATGTTTCAACAAATTAATCTCCTTACGAGAGTTTATTAACTATGATGAAACTGTCATTGTGAATTAATCACAGTGACTGGAGAGCGTTAACACTATACAGTAAACTTAAACAGACTAAGTTACTCATTCATGCTTACTCAACAATCATTGGTCCAAAGTATGCAATGTCCAGCGTGACCTTTTGGTGACCTAAGTCACCCAACAGTCAATCTACCGGACACTGTAATTGACTGAGGTCAGTATTTCCTCTGAATGATCATTCTGAACTTGTGACCACAGAGTGAATCTTTATCAATAACTCAACACATTGACCAAATAAAACCATTAAGATCTTAAATAAAGTTGATGAGTATCGGAAATAGCAATAGTTTCCTAGGCCAACGTTTTATACGGTACGAATAAAACAATCAACTGCGGTAGACAATTTTGAAAAGTAAGGGGTGCGATTATCACCAAAATAAAACCAAGTTCTTAAAGTTGAAGGAAATCGGAAATAACGAAAGCATCTTAAATAGCCTGCCTAACACAATTTTCATAAAATAAGGAAAAAATCAAGTATGGTAGATTTGATTTAGTCCAATATCGATACATACATAAAACCAAAATAACAAATATCAGATAACTATCGGTCTATCCATATAAATATTAAGTTGTTTAGGCTTATGGCATCAGGGAGAACGTATAAATTCCCAAAAGGGATGACGTATCTTACTGGTTCCTCATTTCTAACAACCACTAGGCGAATATCTAATAATGATTATACAGTCGTTTATATTAGTAGGCTAGCATTGACCATAAGTGTGATGTTTACCGTAATTACTTAGTATTTTAGTTTGGCTTCAGGCCTAATTGAATTTAATTTCACTAAATTTTCATAGAGAGCCATAGTGTTACACTTTTGGCAATCTTGTCTTTTGTAAACCGTAGATGTGTTGCAATTGCTTGGATACTATTATTCGGACTGACAGTAGCATTCTTTTTTATAATTTCGTGTCATATTCAACAATTTTCACGTCAATTACAAGTGAGAACTACACCATGATTTCTAAACCAAATCTCCTCATGAGGTAGATAATGGCGCATGTTTTGTAAACCAAGTATCATTATGAAAGAAGAAGTGGCGCTGTTAGGTCGACCGGTGGTTAAGAGCCTAGTGTCTAGCTAGGTTCAAACCCGAGACCTCGGGATGGAATGTCAACCACCAAGCTACAGTACCATTCACAACTTTGTACTGTATTATTAGCCAAGAATAAAATACGAAAATTTTGAAGAGGGAATTGTTCAAAAATTATAAGAACACTGAGTTCCGATGAACATATTTCTACTTAAAAAAAATGTTTTAGTCTCCATAATTTACAAGTTAGTTGTAAAAACAATCTCACGAATCATGCTGACAAACCATGAATGTAATTACGAGATGTCGTTACATAGATAATTTTATAAAACTCTATGTTATTTTCCCAGTGAGAGTTTGACCCTTACAGGACGCCATACATAGGCCAAGGTAATTTTAAAACAGTGTTTTATTTTCTCAGTAAGAGTTTGACCCTTAATGGACGCCATACATAGGTAATTTATAATACGTTATGTTGTTTTCCCAGTTAAATATTCAGCCCTTACTAGTTTCCGTATCATTATTTAATTATTTATGTTCTTTTCCCAGTGAGATGTTCAACCATTTCAAATTTGTTTTTCAACAACTCCAAGAAACAATTATTGCATGGGGAGTTGTATATAACATTATCTTTGTTGTTTAAAAGTTTAATAAATTAATCGTGTGGTGATTCAAGTTGTTCCAAAGCCCCTAGCTGTTATGTTTTCAAGATACAAATATCTTCAGTTTTATCGTTGGGATGGCAATATGGTATAAAATGAACGTCCCCTTGCTGTGGAGAGAGCCTGAGTACAAACCAGATCTTGTTGCAAAATGACGTGACCCTTTACAAAGTCAAACCAACCAATGTGTAACATTCAACCCACTGCGCCTTAAGACTATTCAGTATAAGGCGATGAATCGAACTACAGAATTAATGTTTACCAGAAATTCCATTGGTCGGTCTGTCAGTTCTTGATTTGGTATCAGGATACAATTCACAAATCTTCTTCATCCTTCTTTTCCGGTACTTTATAATTATCTTCACCAGATTTTCGGTTCATGTAGCTTTTGATCTTTGTTTAAGGCTATGTAATGTATAATAACGAATCTTATTGGAATTCCGGTCGTGTTTTTAATGTGCCGCTAAATTTAAATTGCTTAATTTAAATCTACATTACAGAATCTTGAATGAGGCTTTTTCACATGAACCGTGTCCTTAACCCCAACTACACATGGATAAATCTTCATTAATATGTCAAATTGTATCTGACAATGACACTCAAATCTAGAAATAGATATAAAAATACATTTGTATCTAATGATAGCCGACCCCATCTCTAACGTGTTTACAACAAGTTTACATGGTACGCAATGTTAACTTATATAACCTATTCCCCCAATCATTTTAGATCGCATGAAATGAATCTTATCGAATAACAATTTAATCATATCATCATGTCGTTTTATCAAACCTATGTTCTCTTGGGGATTAAGGTTAATATATTTGAAGTAGTAGGTGGTGTAAGACAATTCAATGTAAATTAAATAACTTGAATCACTTCATGAGGATGCGAAGAATAATTAAGATGTACTTTCTGTTCTGTTCGTCCATAAAAAATTAAGTATGAAATCTACAACTATATTTTCGCAAATGATTGTTTTGCTTTAACAAGTAGTGGTGATAATTCCCGTCTGTTTTGACGTCGGTGTTCGGGAGTTGCATGTATCACTGCAAGAGGGACATGATCGTTCACACCTGACATCATTCAGGTCAACACAATTGACCCAGGGTCATATGGCATCATGCAGGTCAACACAATTGACCCGGGGTCATATGGCATCATTCAGGTCACCACAATTGACCCGGGGACCTATGACATTATTCAGGTCAACACAATTGACCAGGAGTCACATGACATCATTCAAGTGAACACAATTGACCCGGGGTCGCATGACATCATTCATGCCAACACAAGTGAATATGGCATCATTCAAGTCAACAAAATTGACCCGGGGACATATGACATTATTCAGGTCAACATCATTGACCAGAGGTCATATGACATCATTCAGGCCCACACAATTGACCAGGAGTCACATGACATAATTCAAGTGAACAAGATTAACCCGGGGTCATATGACATCATTCATGCCAACACAAGTGACCCGGGGTCATATGGCATCATTCAGATCACCACAATTGACCTGGGGTCATATGACATCATTCAGGTCAACATCATTGACCAGGAGTGATATGACATCATTCAGGCCAAAACAATTGACCCGAGGTCATATGGCATCATTCAAGTCAACAAAATTGACCCGGGGTCATATGACAGTATTCATGCTAACACAAGTGACCCGGGGTCCGTTGTCGATGACGCAGTGATGCCTGAAAAAGCAGAAGAATCGTTTGCGAAACATAGTTATACCTTCCTATTTCTTTCTTTATAATTAAAAAAAACGAAAGTAGGTTACGTCAAAAATTTTAGGCCTCTATCGAGATCTAACGAAAGTAGGCTACGTCAAGTAAATTATAGACCTCTATCGAGATCTTAACGTTTCGTAGGTAGTATAGCAGCTGGTCATCTAAAATTAAAGTGTTCCTTTTTCTTATTTTTTTCACTAGCCCTTGTGGAAAATTAGTATAGGCCTAACTGGTTTTTAATTATTTTTCTACAGTTCTAAGAGGTCGAATAATAAATTCTCGTCCTGTTCTTTACAATTCGTCAAACGGCCAACTTCTTCTTGACGACAGCATCGAAGATAGTGGAGTACAGTCACTACTCTTAAGGCCTAATGTAAGTCGTGAGTACAATGACGTCATAAAAAGGGGTACAATATTTAGGATATCGGTGCGAAACGTGTATAAAGGATTAGAACATGTAAGCGAGAACTCAGAAACAGAAATATTCACAACGGCCAACACAAACATAATGTCGAGAAAAAAGGCGAGAAAGACATATGTATTGACAGGTAAGATGCAATCTTATCTCCTTTTATATCAACTATTTCATCAGACGACCCTTAAGTAAAGTAATGGGATGACAGAGATGCAAATTACGGCGGCACACGATTATCACGCACAATAGGCTATAATAGAGTTACATGCAAAATAATAGACATTGTGTTTCACCGTAGCAATTCATTATGATCGTGTACCCTGTATTTGCCATGTCGATACAAAGTGAAAATATAAATACACACGGCTTGGATTACATAAATCACTACTTTATAATTCAATAAATTAATATATTGGCCACCATGGTGTGTGTGGTATCTCTGTGATCTAGGATTAATACGTATAATAGTACAGAATATGTTGCAAAAAGCCTTGTGGTAGGTGCGTGTACGTAAATAAATATTGTAACTCATTTGGACAAGAAGCGCAATGAGTAGTCAATGATTGCACCTCAATGGTGGCAAACGATAAATGCTTGTATGTTGATGACAGATCCACGGAGAAGTCAACCCGACCCAGCCCAGCCCCCACCCCTTTTGACTTGGGCAAATATTACGTCAGCGACGCCATGAACTGACACTAACTGCGCGTAGACATACAACGTAAATGAATTACGCGTTTTACGTGTTTTAGTGACACTAATGTTTAGCCTTAAAATACTAGTTAATTAACTAATAAAGTCGAGATTTAACTACAAAATATAATAGCTGGGTTTTGTACGTTTACAGCCATACAAAAAAAAGCATTAATTTTTTTTTTTTTTTTTTTGGCTGCAAAATTGTTTATTTTTGGTACTCGAAACACTGCTTTTCGCACTTTTGGTGTTAGTGTCACACGTGGCGTCGCTGACGATTATTTGAACTTAATCTAAAAAAGCTCATTGTTTGCAATACATTATCTGTGAAATTTTTCTCTCAAATATACAGAAAATACATTTTGTTTGAACATTGACATGGAGAGGACCTAGACCCCTCAGCAAGTTTGGCACCGGGCCACCTCTATCCGGCATCGGGCCTCCTATATTTAACTCTGTTCGATCCGCCCCTGAACAAGCCTTAGGCCCAAGTTTTAAATGATATTGACTTGCGCTCCAGACTAAACATCTGATTTCAACAGGTTTTGTGCATCGCTCCAGTATTCCAATGGAGTACAGTCACTGTTCGTGGCTATTTGAACGTGATCAGAATCCTTTCGTGGATGGCTATTTGAACTATTTGAGTGGATGTAGCTGGATGGATGAATGGAAGAGACTGACGCAGGAGCAGCGATTGGCCATCAGTCGCTAT
This sequence comes from Nesometra sesokonis, assembly GCA_025631205.1. NCBI lineage: Eukaryota > Metazoa > Echinodermata > Crinoidea > Comatulida > Antedonidae > Nesometra > Nesometra sesokonis. The sequence goes on from JAOTQE010065931.1 coordinate 10,845, forward strand.
TATAAAAGAAACTGTGGATGTGAGGTGAGCATTATAGTATATTTACCAGTCAGTGAAGGGATATTTTGATGGAGACTGTCTGTCTGTCTCTATGCCTGACCGACCGACTGTCTGTCTGACTGACTGACTGACACAAGAACAACGATTAGCCATCTGTCTGTAGATGTTTCTGTTTACTGCAGAAAAAGCATCGGTCACATTAGGTTAACTACGCCATCCTCCTTTCTAGTTCTGGATTCTACCTAGCGAGCCCCAATTTTAACAATACTAGCTACGAGTCCCATATCGTGTCGGTAATAAAATTGAATAATTAACATTTAGCCTATATAGAAAAAAAAAATAATATTGTGAGTAAATAGTTAACAGGCTTACTATATAGTAGGCCTAGATCTATCTATTATATATATTCATACATTCATATTTATAAATGTTTTTTAAATGTTTGTGAAATACTGATCCTGGATATCAGTTGACCCGCGATTTCTTTTGGACGGCGTAATCACTTTAAAAAAACTGGAATAAAAAAAAATATGAAAATAAAAAAATTGCTTTCTGTAATACTATTTCAGTGTATTTTGAAATAAGCTGAGCTGGAGGACTAGTAAACTAGGTCAAGAAGATAAATGTGTTGGCAATCCCCTACTTTGTGCAGGAAGACCTAAAGTCTTATTCGAGGGCCGTGTATCCCTCACTACCTTGGCAATAATCTTCTTTGCGAAACCCTGTTACTGTCATGGATTTGTATGTAGAACACAGGTCTAACAATTTAAGACATTTACCCAAGTAGGCCTAAATCATTTCGTAAGTGTGTTGGTTAACCTAACCTTGATCTTCTTTCTGGAAATCATAGCAGGGAATTATTAATAATTTGATACCAATTTAGAGCTGACCACCAGATAGTACTTGTGATTTCCTGCACAAGCAATTCTACTGTCAAATCATGATAAATTACAAACTTGATGATCGATAGATAGATGTCAGGTATGTTCCAAATATTAATTTGATATACTGAAGTGAATTGGAAAAGGTATTGTATCAGGGAATATCCAATTTTTGAGATTTTGAGATTTTTGGTTCTAGGACATCATATCGATGTGATCTATCATGTAAATTGATCATATCCCAAAAATGCTCAGGAGTATAAAATCAATGTGATACTTAGTCATTAATACCGAGCAGGCATATACATTTAAAAAAAATAAAACGTTTTGCCCAATATCATAAAACTATTATTTTGGATGTAATGCCTTCTTTTAATTATCAGAATATCATCATAAATAATTGGAATAGTGGTGGCACACTACGGTAGGTAGTGTCACACACTATTAATTCTGTTAAAATATCTAAGCGTAGTCAATGTCTCCTGCTTGTCCTAAACAGATATTAAGGCAGAACTGAACGATCAGACAGAGATGTACCTGCTTCTATCACTGCAGCTGTTTTAATCAACAAAAGCAATTGCATTAAATAGGCTTATAGCCATGAGTGTCATCAAGAGAACTTTATCTTTTAAGTGTCTCTATGATAACTTGTGGATCGTTAATCTCTGATTTCTAACCCATCGGCTTCCAGTTTTATATCCTTCATTCCGGAATCGGATAATAATATTATTGCAATGTTTGACCATTGGATTAACCGCCTAATCTCTAGGTCTGGACAATAATCCAAAGAATAAAGGTTTATCCGATAGCATGAGCCACGGAAGCGACAGTTGTTTGTTAACTACATAGCGGAGTGCATTATTAATTATGCGTCGTATCTATTAATGAAGTTCATAAAGTAATAATAATACGGCATTCATTGGCGCTATAAGGAGCATAATCCATGAATTGTCGTAGGGGGTGCTCGAACCTGGTTTTTGCTTTTAACTACTTTCCTGGGTTGCTTTTACCTCACAGTAGTGGTTTTCCTCTGAACAGGTGTTCATCATTTCCACTGAAGGAGGGCGCTCAAGGTCCAGATCGTCATTTCTGTCAAGGAGAATAAATGTTGTAGGCCCTACCTTGAATTTCTATCTTTTTAGTTTTTTATATTAATAATTAATGTGGAATAGCCATAACCATAATCCTATTAAAATACACTTTCTGGACCAAAACAGTGTCCTCTTAATGTCAATGTATAACAAGGATCGACTGTAATGTTAAAAGATACATTTTCCATCATATCTATTTTCAGTAGCATATTAAGGGGTGTGGTGCTAATGGTGCTCGAGTATTCCTTGACAGGTACACAAAATAAAAACTACGATAAATACGAGCACTCCACTTCAAAGGAAGACAGCCATTAAGAGGTAAAGAACCATATAAAAGACAAAAAGAAACATGGTGTCAACCGCACCTACCACAAAAAAAATCCCGCAAGACAGAGAAAATAACGGGTTTGTGTGTGTGTATTTTTGTGTCAAAATACTCCCTTTCGTGTTTGATCATCCTCCCCTCCCCTATTCCTGCAGGTCCCTGATTTTGATCGGTTTTTGACCACCCCCTCCTATTCTTGTACGCCCTTATTTGATCGGGTTTGGTTACCCCTCCCCTATTCCTGGATACGTCTCTGATTTTGATCGGGTTTGATCACCTTCTCCTCTATTCCTGGTTACGTCTCTTATTTTGATCGGGTTTGATCTCCCACTCCCATATTCTTGGAATCTCTGATTATGATCGGGTTTGATCACCCTCTCCTCTATTCCTGGTTACGTCTCTTATTTTGATCGGGTTTGATCTCCCACTCCCATATTCTTGAAATCTCTTATTTTGATCGGGTTTGATCTCCTACTCCCATATTCTAGAATACATCTCTGATTTTGATCGGGTTTGATCACCCACTTCCTTATTCCTTGATACGCATTTGATTCTGAACGGGTTTGACTATATGTAGCAACTACCATAATCAGATGATAAATTAGGTATATCTACAATTATATTGATAGATTGTTCGATGCCATGGAAGACAGTGGGATCCACACAGCTACTGCTCTGGAGATTTGATGCGGGCTGGCAAAGGGCATGGATGTACAATGAACTTAGCTAACGAGATTCAAACACTAAGTCGACAAGTGTGTGTCAGACGGAAAGGGGAACCTTGCACGTGGTTTACAGTGCCCACTAAAATAGCCAAAGAAACTCAACAAGCATAGCAACTAAAAAGAAAAACAACTCAACGAGAATCTTAACACGGCAGCTAAACAGAGTGTGAGAACCTGTACACATCAACTTCACACATTACTCTATTTAGATTCAAGAAATTAATAGATGTATCAATGATAACGGTATTACATTTTTACAGTCCTTTACAGTATTGTATAGGTTTTTTTTCAAATGGAAGCTGTTACTGTAGATATTGAAGCGTTGAGATTATACTGCCCTCTAACGGGATGTGGACACTATGTAATAACTTTCCATCCTGGGAGCGTACCTTTTACATGGTAACTTGTATTAGATAATACCGTAATATAATTGTCCCGACACCATGCATTTGACATATACACGGCTAACGTCTCGATGTCAACTCTAACAATAACAATAATACTCAAGCCCTGTTCACACTTGATGATTTTTTCTCAGCAAACTGCCTTGGCAGTTTACTTACAGTGTGCGTCAGATTTTAGTACCAAGGTCCTGGAGAGGCACTTTGATTACAGTGTGTGTCAATGCTCCCAAGTTAGGAAACCAGAAATCTTGGAGATTTTGTCGACAAGCAACTATTTTTAGGTACTATGTGCAATCTAAAATTGAAATCTTATAAACAACAATGTTTTCATTGTTACAAATATCAGGAGTCTACCAATAAGTAGTATTAAGTACAATTCTTGACAAAGAACTTTCAAAACACCATTTAATGTTGAAATAAATGAAAATAGTTTTGCATTTATATTGCTAATTTACTAAAATTCCTGGAGATAATCGTAAAAAATCAAATTTCTGGAGAAAATTGTGCACTTCATGAAGCCTGGAGATCAAATGAAATTCTTGGAGACTCCAGGATAATCATGGAGACTTGGGAGCCTTTCAATTTTTAGTAAGCAAAGAGACCCTCAAGGCAGTTTGCTGAGCAAAATTCGTCAATGTTTTCTACACTCAACGCACGCTTTCGGTTGGAGTACCTATCGCCCCGTTACCCCACTGTCAAGAATGGAAGGTAAGAATGTGTACTTATCTTGATGCGTCTTCTTCGCGTCGTGGAATCAAACTCATCTTTTAAGCACTCGGACCTCTGATTCGGCTGCGCGCTGTCGAATAGATGCATTTGTAAATTATTGATTTTAAAAGTTATTTTTATAATGGACGGAACTACGGGTTATCTTGTGTCAGTAAACAATATTCTATTAGACCGTAATAAAGAAGTTTTATATTGTTCACTGCTTGAATATCGATCGAACTGGGAGGTCCGAGAATGTACGTCAAGTTCATTAGCACAACCCCTGACAATAAAACCGTTCTTTTTTAAAAATTATTATTGGATAATTATGTATATAAATGGCGAGCATTTAGTAAGTGAATTAAGTTGTAAATTCTACCTCCATGGTAATTTTAGCAATGTTAACGTTTTAATATAAAGCAGATTATGATAATATCGGTGCTTCTTTCGTTCATAGTTAAGCAGGCGATAATAATATCGGTGCTTCATTCGTTCATAGTTAAGCAGGCGATAATAGTATCAGTGCTTCATTCGTTCATAGTTAAGCAGGCGATAGTTATATTGGTACTTCCTTCGTTCATGCTGTAGTTAAGCAGAAGATCAGTGCTTTCTTCGTATAGCACATGATACGGTGCTTCTTTATGCATGTTAAGCACGACGATAATTAATAGTATCGGTGCTTTCTTCGTTCATGACGTAGTTAAGCACGACGATAATAGTATCGGTGCTTTTTTCGTTCATCACATAGTTAAGGATACGAAAATAGTATCAGTACCTCCTTCGTCCAATATAAAGCGGACAATGCCGTTGTTTCCTTCGTTCATAATGTAGTTAAGTAGAAGATAACAGTATCGGTATTTTTTTTTTGGTTAATGTAGTTAAACAGACGATAATAGTATCGGTGCATACTTCGTTCATGGTAACGATGTCAACAATCTGTTGCCTATAGGCAACCAATTTTGCATTTCAAAAACAACTCAGGGATAAAAAAAATAAAAACATTGAAACTTGAATTTTCTATTTTGTAAGTTAAATCAAAAACATTTCGTTAAGGTTAATAAAAACAGTATATCTTTTTTTATAAATATTATTTTAGAAAGCTAGAGAAATAAATATATTTTAGAGAATCGAGCTTGTCAATACGTAATAGGAGAGTACAGGTCTTTTTATAATTATGTACAATCGGGATAATGATTATTATAGCGCCACCTATCGGATCTACCTGAGACGTCCAAAAAAAAAAAAGAATGGAATGATGGTAAGGCAGTTCAGAGATTATAACTCGTGTGTATACTTATCACAAAAATAACAATAGGTTGTTATATCATGATCTTTGTAGGTTAGCCTACCGACTGCCTGAGACGTGCAGGAAAACAGCGGAATTCAACCATCATGCTTAAAGGGGAACTCCAGGAATAAAATTTCTATGGATACACCAATAAAACAATTAGTTGTTACCCTACTGACAAAATTTCACAACAATTGGACAATGATACCGTGAATTAAAACACTTTCCAAAGTAAGCCTTACTTCAAAAAGTGGGTCTAATACTCATATTATACAATGCTAAAGAATTGGAAAATTACAGATTTTGAAAGGGTTGTGTTTGAAAACCGTATCACAAGTCACATTAAAAATTACCTGTTTTAATGTGAATTTTACTGATATTTCCATTTATGTAAGTTATACTTATAAATTGATTTGGTTTTCTAGCACAACCCTTTCAACATTTCCAATTTTCCTTTAACACTGTGTAATTTTAGTAGTAGACCCACTTTGGATTTGGGACTCACTTTTCACCATCTCGTTGTCCAAGTATTGTGAAATTTTGTCAGTTAGGTCACAACTAATTATTTTATAAATTTATCCAAGGAAATTTTAATCCCAGAGTTGCCCTTGTTGCGGGTCTCAATGTAGTAATTAATAATATAATGACCAAGCTCTAATATATCAAATATGCCTATGATAAGCTCTTAATATAAAAGTTTAAAATATGTCCACTCTAAGATAATGATCACTCTTCCTGGAGTGATTTTAAGATTGAATAGACGATGTAATTACCAAAAAAGTCAATAAGTTGTACAATTACACTCTTGAAAGAGTAAAATTCACTCGAGGTATGGAGTGATCACTAAGAGTTATCGAGTGATCACTACGAAACTAAATTCACTCCAAACGATTCATATTTCACTCTTTTACATTTAACAGAGTATAAGATTTATGTAGGCTACAAATATATGTTCTAATTTTGTTATGAATTAATCTGTGTTGTCTAAACGTAAAATAAATAGTAGGCCCAAATAATTGTTAAACTTTTCAGACAATAAATGCTTATGTATTTTGAAATATTGAGCGCTTTGTTAATTTGTTTTGTTTTTTTGTAATTTCTACTTATTTTTGTAGTATACCTTTCAATGTGATAGACCAAGGATTGTTTCCAAATGGTGTCCTGTTAGTGATTGTGTAGCTTTTTCCGAGATGTACTGCGTTCACCTACATATGGGCCATGTTTGTACCAACGGCTTAACGTCTACATTTATCATTGACCGCTATCATTATCGTCATAGTCTTTAAAGACCTTTCAGTAATTGGTACCAGAGGTGTAGATTTAACGTTGTTTTACTAAGACTACTGTACATGAACAACAATTAACCGCAATTTTGGTGTCAGGTGTTTGTCTTCATTGGCAACATTGAAAGTGTATGTACATGTCTTTTTTTCTCTTTTGTGGTTTACCACCACTTTTATTCATATCATCTTGTACATCATCTTTATATTCATATATCCATAC
>JAOTQE010065942.1:0-17768 GCA_025631205.1 Nesometra sesokonis
CGTTCGCGATGCGACCGTAAGTCGGCCCTAGGCCGACTCAAAACACTAATGTGAACAAAACTGATTTTTTGAGTCGGTCACAGTTAAGCCGGCTCAGGGCCGACGTAACAGGTGTGAAAGGGCTCAAAGTTTATTAGTTTTGTACTATAAATTAACAGTACCTTAATTTAATTAATCAGAACTTGAAAATGACACCATGATGGAGTCGAAACGTCGTTTGTCCATAAATTTTATCAGCGTTATTTTTCTATTGTCTAGTTAGATAATTGTATAGTTTATGTTCTGAAGCGAGTTACAACTCGTGTAAAAAGTGAACAGTGATTTATTTGGCCTAATGTATATTCTTGACGCGGACAATGTTGCCACGCATCGCAAGCACCCAAAAATGTGTTTCTAGGCCTAAAACATGTAAATTCTTGCCGAGGGCAAGGTGGCCTCGCAAGCACCCAAATGTAACGATCCGAATCGTCAAAGTTGAACTCGGTTTAACATTGATGATTCAAATCGTTAACTTTTGTTGACGTCGGGATGTCGAGAGTGACCCTTTTCCTGACAATCGTTGTGAAAATCGTTTTTTTTCAAAATCAACGATCAAAATCGCCGTTTCAAATCGCCGTTTTTCGGATTTACGATCAACAGGAAACAGGATTAGTGTACAAAGTACAGAGACACAATAAAAAGGAATGTGCAACAATTATAAAATAGTTCAAAACTTACTATTGAATAAGTAAAACGAAATGCTTTAGTCATTATATATAAATATATCGTGTCTTTCCGTCCCTACAGGTTAAAAATTAATTGCAGTGGTTATCAAATAATACTATTTTACTTGCAAGTACATAGGTGTTATACATTCTGTTATAATAACTTGATAATTACAATGAATTTCAAAGTCCCCAAAAATGTAATATCCGTGAAGCTTGATGTAAATAAGTTCTAAAATAATGTAAACCATTATTATATTATATAGCAAAATAAAGTTGTACATAAGTTAAACGAAATTTGGGAAGTTGTCTTACTAGAACGACTCATCACCATTTAACTTGTTTATTGTGACAGAAGGAGTTTTAAAAATGTATAAACATGACGTCATGATCAATTGAAACGTTAAAATCGTTTAAACTTCAACGATATATGATTTTATTGATTATGACGTTATTTGAGTTGATTTGTGAAAATAAAGATTTCACAGTATACACAAGGAGGTTTCGTCCTGTCATTTTAGTCTTAAAACATCTCAACTTTGTTTGTATTTCAATAGGAAAAACACCTTAGCCTTTTATCGTCGATCATTATCGTCATAGAATGAACAGAATAAACTCGGGACACTCAGTTGGGGTAGGCAAGTATATTACAACAAACCTAAAGCACCATTACAATTTTAAGTTTTTTTTTTTCTGCATGTGTTATATATGTGTTATATATCCCATTTCTGAACTTTCTTAATGGTGTTGATTCCTGTTGCCACTCACCTTGCGGTTTTGACAGGGAATATGTTGTAGTGCAGGAAAAAAAAGTGGAAAAGGAAAAAAACATATTAAGACCCTTGAATTTTTTTTAATGTATGTTATGATTGATGTGTGTCACTCATAAGAAAGTATTGGCTGGTCTTACTTTTTTTGTAAGAGTGTGACAAAAAGAAAGAATAAACTAAACTAAACCAAACCATTACATTGTGGGATAGAGGAGTTTTTTTACACAATATCAAATACTGAAAAGAAACTTTCACCAACGCCCCTTTAATACCACATAACAAGTTATGTATTTACTTTAAATAAAACAAGGAAAATTGTATACTTTTCTGATATGATGTCGCCTGGTGTGCTGGAACGCAGCTCCGGAAGCGTTCTGCATACGTCATCATAAAGTGAAACCGGGCTTCTCGTTATAAACAGCGCTTTAGCCGATGTCTGAAAATCATTATTCATTAAAAATTATAGGAAAAATATAACTTTTCTTCTGTCATAATAATAGTTATTAACATGTTCATTACCAATTTAACCCATAAAGTTGAAATAAACATACACAATGGTTTAATGGCATGCTGCATAAAAACGAAAACTTTGAAACTGTTTGTGTCTAAAATGTAAATGAAATAAATTTAGTAAACACGCCAAACTTTGATAATTTTTGAGAAAATTAATATCGACTTTGGCTTTCGCTATTTTTTTTATCAAGTTTCTCGAACTGACTGCAATCTTGATCGGTAGCCTGACTGGAAGCAATGCCGTTGGTGATACAGTCATATTTCCGTAGATAAAGCAGCACACACACACATACACATTTAATTGAAACACTTTTAATTGACGAAAACATATGTTTCGTTGTAAAAGTTTTTTGTTTCAATTTACGCTTTTTGTGTGTTGCTTTCTCTACGAAAATATGGACATCGCTTCATCCAGTCAAGTTTACCAAGAAAGATTGTCTTCAGTTCGAGAAACTGAATAAAATTAGCGAAATCCGAAGCTGATATTAATTTTCATAAGATTTATTTTACTGGAGATTAACTAGGCCTACCCATACTGAACTACTTTCAATATCTCAGTACTGTAGCGATGTCAAAAGGACCAAGTACAGATTAGCATGAGTTGTTAGTATTCTCTTTAACACGAAGGTTTCGTCAGATCTAAAATACCTTTTGTAATAATCCGCCAAATAATTCGGGTGGATGACCAGCTTGCACACCGATCTGTAAATGAAAAAATGTCAATTTAAATTTCACAAAGACAAAAATTACCAACTTAATATAGCTATACATCATTTTTCAACCTGATCCTTAATTTTGTAACTTAAAATTAGACCTTAAAAATGTGTGTGCTTCCCAAAGACGACCGACCAGTAATTTTTTGATAATCAACGTCGGTGTTTATTTTCCCACTATTTTACTTTTCTGATATCTGTATCGACTTCTTGGCTAAATACATAAAATCATATAACATTTGTAGGAAATTCAGATGGAATAGATGAATAAATAAAAATAAAATTGCGGAAACTATAATAAAAGTAGTCCTACAAAAAACAAAAAAAAATCGACCGACAAACACAGATTTTAAAATGTGGTGCTTATTTTTTATTATTATTATTATTTCGGACTAATTCAGAGACAAGAGCAAGACATACTGTAGACAAAAACATGCAATATAAAAATAATATATAAACATGGCATCGCATTCAGGATGATCCAATTAATCCTAAATGATGGATTAGTTTCCATTGGGCAAACAAAGTTTTTTTATGCCTTATGAGTATCCTGTTTGCGTGTTAGGCCATAACCTGAATCCTGAATCAACCCTGAGCTGCCGTGCCCAAGAATAAGCCTCTATCTGATTTCTGCGCAATACACTAGATTATGCGTTTTAACAACGATCGAATTCGTTAAAGGAAACAAAACGATAAGGTATAATGCGTAATGTGGTTTGATCATATTCTTTTTGTTTTCGACAGTATTATTATTCGTTTAATGGAGTTTCAAAAGGATGGGATAGACATTTCTGAATAATTACAATACCGTATGATTTAGGGCAGACAACAATTAGTAAACATGCTAATATTTATTATTTAAATGATTCAATGGAAGAAAAATCTTTATTGGTCAAGGTTCTGATAGAAAAACAATAACCTAGTGCCATTTTTGAAACGTTGGAATGTATGGAGAGATTTGAATCACTGTGTATTTCCTTTGTTTCTCATATCAGCACTCAGCTAGTCATTGTTATGTAAATATTGTCAGAATGAGGACTACTGTAGCATACTGCACATGCTCTGTTAGGATTTATTTCAGAATCGAATGGTAAAATAAACAAATCCCATAAATTTTGCAACAAATTATACCTTTACTCTGTGCATTAGCAATTTAAAATAAAGTTTTATTTAACAGTTTAACTATTCAAAATTGTTAACCATTAGTTGTATTTTCATGGGGTAACAAAAATGTGTGATTTTTTATCGCTTTTGTGGCAGAGGTTTTTTATAAATTATAAAAAGTTTAATAATTTATAAAACTTCTGCCACAAAAAGAGATAATAAATAAAATATAGTTTGTTACCCCATAAAAATACACCTAATGATTACAATTTTGAATAGTTTAAATGTAAGATAAAACTAATTTTAAAATGCTGAGGTGCATATCAAAGTAGAATTTGGTGCAAAATCTATTAGATTTTTTTTTGTATTTTACCACTTGACCTTGGAATACCTTGTATCTGAGCACGTGCTATATACCACAGTGGTTGTCACTGTTGGAATAAATTGTAACAGAGCATGTGCAGTACCTAAAGTACGGTACTTGTATAACTTCTCACTGTGATTCCATTTACATAACAATTACCTAGTGCTGATATCATAAGATGTTAGAAACAAAGGGTTTCCATTCTCTTTCTATAGTAGTCTCATATGGAAGTGGTGTAACTCTGAATTATTGAAGCCACAAATTTAATAGAATCCCATTTATTTTAACTTGATAAGTTGAGCCTACAGTAGTTTAGGACTAACTTATTTACCATAACTTACACTGATTAAAGCAATAACAAAAATCAGTTGGTCTGTCAGCCAAGTGATTTCGAGACTATCGAGGACAGTGCTCGTTCTCTCCACTCATACGCGTTTCTAAAAGAAAATTATGGCACATGGGCAGAAACTGTATACTCTTTGGCATGGTAGATCTGGGTCGACGCGGTGGGTCTAGTCCTATGCTATGATCAGATATTACAGGGACAAACAACATGTGTGCCACCTCAATATATCTGTTACTATTGAAACAAGCAACTAATCTGTAGCCAGTTATGGACACCACGTGCATCCACACGACATGACGACTAATTATTTGGAATTTCAAAATGAGGCTAAAGAATCCTTTTTAAAAATATCTCGAAAATAACTTATTAGGCCTATATATATGCATAAAATGATTATGAACTTTTTACTTTTCATAATATCGTCGCCATAATTACCGTTGCTATTCCTATCAATCTTGCAGCACTCGTAACCAAAACCCATTCCATATGATTATTTCCAATCAGAGCAACATTATCGCCCCTCTTAAGCCCAAGTTTAAGAAATCCACCGGCTAGATCAGTAACCTGATAAAAAAATTACTAAAATGTAATTAATGCATATTTATTCGAATGAATACTCTTGAAGTTATTTTCCTAAGGGTTTTTATTGGAAGATATTTTTCTTGCAAAATGTATCTGCATAAAATACGTAACTTATAAATAACAGGACAATAATTCATTTCTTTCAAAGTTTCTTTGATAATTTGACAATTTAAAGTAAAAACCAAGATTTTGTGTTGAAATACATAAACGCTCGAGAAATTATAAAAATAAGGTGTTTAGTTTTACCAGAGAAGAAGTTTGGTGTGTATCCAAAATTTCTACGGGTAGATAAATGAATTGTGGCGTATTATTAATATTCATGAGTCAGGGGTTTTAAAAGGGACAATTGATCCTCTTTCACACAGAAAATACTGTAATATTACCATAAACATGTCGGAATTATTGGCTGTCTAAACCCTTTCACACAGAAGGTCAAATTCCGAAAATATGACGGTTTCCTGTGAGAAAGGGTCCGACAGAAAGGCGTAAAATTGGCAGTCTTAATAAAAGAAGTTCCCAACTTTGACCTTTGTTTAGTTATGCTTCACTGCGTAACCAGGCATTACACTGTGTAACCTATCATACACATCTGGCCTAAGGCAGTGATGGTAATATAATGGTAATATGTCTATGGTCTGGGTGGTCTAACGAATGCCGGGACTGTGTCGGCATTGAAGGGAAAGTACCCTTTCAAAAGCCGGCATTCGCGAATTACCGCAATATCCTCAGTTTAAAGTTCTGTGTGAAAGGGGTTCTAGTTTCCTCTTACAGTGGAGTACATGTGTTACCTCGTAGAAACTTTGCCCCAAGGATTCACTTCCTCCTTTCCATAAATTCGGCTGCCGTTGGTGGTGTGGCGTCAATGCGGGTATGATTCTTATTTACAGTGTTTAACAATAGGGACGTATCGAATATAAATAAACATCCGTTTTATTTAAAATGCATAGATGGGCAGTTATATGCCTAGAAAGGTAAATATTTTAATAATATTTCCGACAAATTAAATGAAGGATTTATGGCTAAAACTAATATGAATACCAGCATTGATGTAACGCCCTCAACATAAGTCGAATTTTCGGAAAGGTCTATTAAAGTCGACTGGTAATATTCTTTGTTATTTGGCGTTCGTTCCTATGAGATCTATAAACCTTCTATAGCGACTACAAAACTCTACTGCTATAATCATTACATGATCTATAAACTAGATATAAATAGGCATATTGAACCGGTAAGCTTTCTTCCCAAATGCACACCATCCAGTAAAAATCCTTTGTTCCTACTGTAGAACAACCTTTAAACTATTTTCCACATACCTTCTTTGGCAGCAACTACTCTTTTCAATTCTTTATCACATTGTCTGTTAGATTGTACGAACTTACCTTTTCCAAAATGTAATCTTAAAAATTTTTTCTCTTATGGCAAAACAATGAACCGTACTGTGAACCGTATAAGCATAATACTTTAATTTTTGTTAGTGGATGAAAGTCCTTCGTGACATGTTGGACCCACTATGGGTCAAAAAAGGAATTCATGCTTACGCTATAACAGCCTAGGATAATACTTTCGAAAGCCTCACAATTGAGGCATGAATACAGTATGTCCCAATTTAGGCCAATTTTAACAACCCTACAGTTGGAGACTTGGTGAAAACATTTTAAAATATGAAACGTCTAGATGGACGGAAATGACACTCTTATACATTTTAATGGTTTTCAAAGTGTCAAAATTTCAATGAAATATTTCTAGTGAAGTTTACTTAACATCGTTTGGCAAATTAGACCAAATTCTCATGACGAATCGTTTTATGCAACAATTATGAAACCAGTGGTGGCGCCAAGATTTGCCCGACGGTGGGGAGGAGGGAGGTCATGATGGGCGTGGTTACATTTTCTATTTTCAGGGCTTATTATACAATATTTTTATTTTGCTTTTTCCCGACGAAAATGGTGAATCCTCCCCGACGGGTGGGGGCAGCCTTTCCCGACGGTTGGGGGGGGGGCACCATTGTATGAAACTTTCTTTTCTTAATCAAGGTAAATATAGTAGTAGGCACAGCGGTCGTCGGTGTAGGCCTAAATGCCGCACTAGTTGCGCCGCCCCACTTTATGCTCTTGGTTTTGAAATTTCGCTGCGAAAGCTGGTACTACAACAAATGTGGCAGAGCCAAGCCAAATGAGACATAAGTCGGAAAATTGAAAATTGAGGTTTTTATGGATTATAAACCTACAAATTACTATCTTTAACATGCAAAAAATTAGTTTCATACGATGTTTCTTTGCGAAGTTATGAACAACTTAAATTCGAACTTTTAAATTGTAAGTTTTGAGAAAACTGCATTTGAAAATTGTTTATCCGTATACATTGACTAAGCAAGGCCATTTTAAATTGCATTTTTAAAACATTTTTTGATCGCATATCTGAAAATTGTTAATGTAGTATGAAAGTTGTATGTATGAACTGTGTATTTTTTACAAAAAAAATATAATTTGAGAAAAAAATTTACCATTTTGTAAATTTCTGCCCATTGTGGAAATCTAGCATTTGCGACTTATGTCTCATTTGGGTTGGCTTTGCCACAAATAAAAACGCATTACAATAGGCCTACGATCTTTAAAAAACTCCATCAAAAGATTTATTTTAATTGTAAACAAAGCAACTTACCTTTTGATTGAATTCCCTGTATGTCATGCATTCGTTGTCGCTTATAAATACGTGCATTTGCCTGTCGGGGTGACGTTTAGCTCTGTCATTGAGCAACTTATTCATTGTTTCCCGTATTAACGGTTTGCTAATGGGTGTGCTGATATAACTTTTGGTTAATGGTAGCATTTTTATGTCTTGTTAGAGAACTCAAATACTGATCTGATATTTTACTTCACTATGTACAATAAACTAACACTACAATTGAAATCGTTCAACCATTTCAAAGAGGTCTACCCAACAAAAAGCCAAAAATCGTAATATTTGCCAAGCCTTTCATTGACCCTATAAGTTTATGAATAGTTGCGTTTATGAAGATTGTCATTCATCCAGGTAGATAACGATAATAAAGTATACAGTGAAACTAATCAACTAGACTTTCAGTTATTTGATGATGACCACGATACTGTTGCCATCATCAAATAAACAGTAAGTCCAGTTGATTAGTTTCACTGTATAATTTATTATCGTTATGAATATTGCATTTCATATAAATTAAGGTTAATCTGCTGATGACCTCAATAGGTAAATTACTTGAACCCTGGATAGTTATGGAAATAATCGTCTCTTATAAATAATTGTCTCTTCTGTTTGGCGACGGGTTAATTGTCCTTTCGGTTTCAATTCGATTTACACGTTCCGTAACATTGACCTTTGACCCCGTTCCCGTAACTTTGACCTTTGACCCCCCCCCCGTCTAGTAACCTTGACCTTTGATTCCGTTCCCGTAGCCTTGACGTTTACTCGTCCCGTGACCTTGACCTTTGGTTCCGTTCACGTAACCTTGACCTTTGACCCTATAAACCATCATCGACAATTCTAGTTTGACCCTACATGCTTCCACCAAGTTTGGCCAAGATGGGACCAAGGAGTTGCAAAAAACATTTATTTGACTTTTGACCCCAGTTATTTTGACCTTTCCAAAAATGAACCCCTCAGTAAACTTTGCAACATTCTCCATTTTCAAACGACGCCCACGAACAATTTTCAAAACAAAATCCTAGATGTTGAAGATTTTTGGTAATGTGATCATCATCATCATCATCATCATCATCACCATCATCATTTATTATACAGCAGGCCCCACAATGTTTTCATATTCCGTACCGAAAATTTAGCACAGCAAAAGTCCGAACCTGAATTTTTGGAATAGTTACTTATTCATTGATAGTGTATGAGAATTGAACAATGGTGACCGTGATTGTTTATCGACCGACATGCAATGACAGCGGATGAGCCTCGGACAGTGGGCAAGAAACTTTATTCAAAGTGTGCCAAAAATCAAAATTGGTGAATATGGAACTTTTTCAGGAAGAAAAAAACCTGAAAAATTGCTGATAAATCATCGGTGTCCATAGATATAATTATATGCGTTCTTTAAAGTAAAACCAAAAAAATATGCTTACTTTGTAAACACGTTTCATTGACTGTCAGTCAAAATCGTCAGTACGATTGTGCCTGGTTTTCTAAGTTCTTGCTTCCGCCTGGTGTTTTCGGCGGGCGCCACCAACAGTTAAAATTTTACTCTTTCCAAGAAGGCTGTTGTAAATATTGACAATTGATGCCCCTTGTCTCGATTCATTTTTTCTTAGTTTTGCGCATCCAGATGGATTCCTCAATAAATTTTTTTCTTTAAAAATATGGGAATGCCTTTTCTACAATTTGAGAATGCCTTTTCTACAATTTTTCCGGATGTCCAATCTGGCAAATGGTTGTATTAATAATAATATTCAAGTGGTCTGTGAACGCTGATTTGCTGACGTTAGGTGATGATTACTTTCTGGTAGATTGCGTGCGTACTGTAGAGTTTGCGTTTTGTTGTAGCTCTTCTAGACGCGCAAAGCGTCTCTATAAACAGCTTTTCAAAAATGTCTGTCTGTCCGTCTGTTGGTCTGTCGGTATTGTCACGCACGTTTGTGACTATTTGCGTTTTGTTCTTTCCAAATATAATTTCTGATAACCAGCATTGCATGGGTGTCACTTTAAATATCTACGAGATACGGAAAAATTAATTATTCATCAACTGGACATTAACATTAAAATTGAACGGAAGTATCGTTATAAATACATTTTTTAATGCTTACTTCCATATTAAAACTGTATACAATATATATTTTTTTTTGTTTCCGGAGTTATGCAAATTGCGAATAACGTCTCAGGCTACTACACTCGGCGACTTTCGCCTCAGGCGTAGTCGCAGAAATTTGAAATTTACATAGCAGATGATGTTAATAGTATAAAAGCAAGCACTATAAAGAACAGATTCATTCGATCACTGATCTTGCTTGTACGGTTTTGGATCAGTAGCCGCACTCTAATCTTCAATCACCATGTATAGGCGGTTGTAGAATAGGAATACTAGTCCGAAACAGTTGGTGACACTGACAAGCTACAGCTACTGTGCGCAGCTGTCCGCGTCTTATTGTAGGATCGACTTATTGGTGTTCGTTTAGTCTTGTTTTCAATTTCCTTCCAGTTTCCCCAATATAAACCGCTGGGCAACTTAGACACCCTATAGAGTACATACCACCGCATATGTTTCCTTCTGGGGTCCGATCTTTGGGAAGGATCCAAGCTGCGTACGGTAGTGTTTTTTGTAGGTTTATGATTTGATCTTATGTACTTTAATGTTCTTTTGATTTTTCCCGAAAAACGGCTTACGTATGGAATTGATACATTTCTTTTCATTTCTACTTGGGTTGGCGTTGTGTGCTTATTTTGTTCTTTCATACGCTATTTAATTTCCGAAACCGTGTTTTCCGGATATCCGCATGTGAAGAGTTATAAGTGTTTCTTTTCTATGTAGAAGTGTTCGTACTACGCTATTTTTGTGTTTTGGATGGGATGTAACGACTCACAAGTTACTGGAAAAGAGGGTTCAAGAACATCCTGACCGTGAGATGTATGTCTTTCCTGAAGACAACGAAAGAATCACATTCAAAGATTTTAAACATCGAGTAAGTGTATATTTTTATAAGATCATTAATTTTACGATGTACAGTATTTTATATGAATTGATATGTATCACTTTGTCATGTCCTCTAGATGACACTGGGTCTTTATTTTCTTTTTTAATTTTCCCATTCAAGTGCCACCTACCCCTATTCTGTTTTCATCTATGTCTGTCTAAATAACTAGTGTATGTACATTGCTTGTTAACATGCAGTAATCACCGTATACTACACCGGTCAACTCTCACGCTTAATCCGTGAGAGTCCCGCAAATGAACCCATTATTTGGACACCTCACGGTCACCCAAACCCAACGACATAATCGCGCATAAGAACTTTTCCAGACTCTTGGTCCTTTTGCATGAAAAGCATGGTAAATACAACTTAGTCCGATATATAAGATAAAAAAGACGAAAATGGTAAAATAACCTATTTTTCACTGGTCGAAATAGGGTACCTTCATGGTACCTCCCTGGAGCGGCGTTTATCTCAAGCACCGGGTTGAAAAAAGGTTGACAGGTATCCAATTGACATTCCACTTCGGGAATAAACCAAGTTTTATCGCAAATTGTTTTAATGAGTTTTAATGAGATATTATTCCTATACTACAACCACCTAATAAGAAAGTAAGCATTTAAACGTGTATTTATAATGACATTTTAATTCAATTTTAATGTTAATATATTACCAGTTGATGATTAATTAATTGTTTCATATATCGTAGATATTTAATGTGACACCCATACAATGCTGGTTATCATGAAATATATAGGAAAAGAACACAACGCAAATAGCCACAAACGTGCGTGACAAGACCAACAGACAGACAGACAGATATTTTTTGAAAAGCTGTTTATAGAGACGCTTTCCGTGTCTAAAAAGAACAGCCTGCTTACAATAACATGCCCGAATTTGCCTATGAGCTTTATCTGCAGCCGCTGTACATCTATTTTTATTAGTACTTTGAAATTAATACCAAATGAATTCGTTCGTGTCAATTTTAGGGGGCTTAAGCCTGCTAAGCCCTTAATCCGCCACTTATTAAGTAATCCGTATCCTAATCTGTGTTAATCTTATTTCATGATAATGAATACGGTACGATTACGATGATGATGGTGGTGGTGATGTTGATGATCCTGGTGATTTGAATGGTGGTGATGTTGATGGTCCTGGTGGTGATGTTGATGATCCTGGTGATTTGGATGGTGGTGATGTTGATGGTCCTGGTGGTGATGTTGATGATCCTGATGATGATGATGATGATGATGATGATGATCCTGATGATGATGATCCTGATGATGATGATGATGATGATCCTGATGATGATGATCCTGATGATGATGATCCTGATGATGATGATGATCCTGATGATGATGATGATCCTGATGATGATGATGATGATGATGAGGATGATGATGATGGTGATGATGATGATGATGATGGTGATGGTGATGGTGATGACGATGACGACGACGACGATGGCAATGACGATGACGTACGAACGACCACAATGAAGATCTATCAAATTATGTTATTATGTATAGTCAATCGAATATCGTATAAAATATCGTATTATGTACCTGATTGGTCAATTTCATATGGTATTGAAACATTTCTCTTCTTTTTTCAGATCGATCGTATACGTCTGAGGCACCGTCATGCGTCATCAGTACAGGCTGAAATCCGAAAGGTCCACTAATCAACTTCAAGTAAGAAAGTATAATGCATACTCCAAGCAATGAGATACACGCCATCGTAACAAGATTCAATATTTTGACATAAATTATGTCATCATCAGGAATACAGTACAGGCTGATTATGTAAAATAAAACAGTACTTGATGGCATAATAAATAAATTAAATAAAATTCTCATTCTTGTGTAAAATTTGATAACATTATGAAAATGACGTACCCAAGTGTACCAAATGAGCGTTACTGTAGCAATAGCGAATCACATATTTTTTTAGTGCGGGGTTCCCATAAGTGACTCCGAGTGACTCCATTCCTTTTTTTTTTTGCAGTTTATTAAACATAAATTTGTATCAAATAAATTCCTGAAACTGATACAAGAAGCGCGACATAATGCTTGGAAACGCCATAACACGCTAAACTTCATGATACACGCAGAGCATTTAGCGTCAGTGCGATTATGAATTGTTCTTTAATAGAACATTATTGCCTCGCTTGTTAAGTAGGTAAATCTCTAGTTTTATACGAACATTACGGATTTGTCGGCAGAAGATTCCTAACGAATGAAGTCCTGAGTTTAGCTTCCTTTTTGTTTGATTGTCTTGATTGAACAATGGTGTGATGGTCTAGTAACATTCTAACAAACATCTCGTTCTTGTTTGCATTTTATTGTAAACAAATAACAACAAATGTTATATATAATGAAAATAATTATCACATGGTATCCAATTAAAATTTAGACGTACAATATGAGCCTTTTTGTTCTTTTTTACTCCTTTGTGTTGGCTTTTATGATATCACCTGGAGGTTGTTTCTCGACACCTTATTGCTATACTGTTGTTAACACGGGTCTATATTTAAAAACTGTACACTGTATAGTACAGAAAGCTATGTGTTTCAGCTAGATTTTCGTGCCAAAATTGGGGTTTTTTTTGTGCTAACTCTGTCAGTTTTTGAGATGCTGAAAACAACAGTTAGGCACCATTGTTTTCGCCTACACATTCGCCGCCATTTTGAATTTCAAGATGACTATTCACTATAAATTTTAAATAGTCACATGACTAAAATGTAGGTCAAAGGTTAGAATTAATTATTTGACAAATTACCATTATGTTGGGTATCATATTAAAGCTCCTATCATCCTGGGTAATATTGTATAGCAGATGCATGCCTTAATTCCATAATTATAAACATAATTTCAAATAAAGTATTGTCAAAAATGAAATAGGTAAATACTGTATTCATCATAATGCATCCACATTTTGACCTTATCTCAAATCAGTACAGTTTAAACTAAAGTTAACCTATAAAACTGTATTCGGCATTAATAGAGCTTTCATATGATGCCTAACATGATGTGCTGTGTGTTTTTTAACTTTTAAGTTTTGACCTTTGATTAGGAAATGTGACAGAGTTTGCCATCTTCAATTTCAAAATGGCACCCAAAGACGTTGTGTATTCAGCAATAAAAAAAATGTTGGACAAAAACTCAATTTTGGCATAAAAATCTAACTGGAGCCACAATCCTGTCATAGTAGTGTATACTATTAGTCTTCTAGTTTTATATTAAAATGTTTACGACCGAAAAACTACATGCTAAATAACTTATACGTTAGAAAACGGTAATTTCGTGAGTCGGGTTTGAAATCAGATTTTAAGATAGGAGGTACTTTTGATAATCTTTAGTTTAGTTTAGTTAGTGGCGGTTTTCATCGCTGTTGGTTTGAACTGAATAAAAAAAAATTAAAAAACATTTAAAAAAAACAGATGTCGTTAGTTAAACACGGATTGGAAATGTAACTTTGGGGAACTGAAAATGTGATTATGACTCGTTTAAGCTACGTCGATACCTACCTGGCGATTTGTTATTTTTGAAATTTGGACCATGTATATTATCTCTTTATCTGAATTACGACTAAAAAAAGTCAAATTGGAGATGGAAGTATTTTTTATGAAATATTAGTAAAATGTATGTTGGATGCAAAGGGTAGTGCCATGTTTACGAAAAGTTTATCAAAACTGTTAGCTAATATATGGGGTCATCTGTAAGGTTTCAAATTTGAAATTTTGAAATTACTATATTCCAAATCAAATCAAATCATTTTATACATACATAATACCGCCATGGACAAAATTGACGTGTTCAGAAATGCCGGATACACCCTCCTTTGGTCCGAGCCAATCGGACCCTTAAACCACATTCCTTGTCCTGTTTATTTGTGTTGTTGTCGCCAAAATTTTAAAAGCGATCCACGTCACCAGTTTTAACGGACATGCATCGACTTTTTTACACATACATTAGCGTTAATTTCCAACAAACGTTCATCGCTCTTTTTTAATACTCCACGGTGTCCCCTAGACCCACAAAACAAAGCATGGGTTTTATCAAGTAGTGTTAGCATCAGTCGCATGATTTTCCAGTTAAACTTTTCTAATTGGATCTTTCCAATTAGATTTCGACATATTATCCAATGAATAAAATTGGAATTTTTTGTTTTCAATTTGAATTTGTACAATTAGATATGTAAAAATCTAATTGGTAGAAAGTCTAATAGGGCCCAATTGAATAGTGCAAAATCCGACATTGTCCAATTGGAAAAGCCAAATTAGAATTGTCCAATTGCCAATGTTTCCAATAGCAAATTATGTTTAACTGAAAAACAGTCAAATTGGAAAAAAGTTGAAACTTGCCAAAATCTGATGTTGTCCAATTAAAAAAAATCAAATTGGATCGTACTTGTACGTGTGGAAGTCTTCTGAATAAATATGCATAATTTATAATCAAGACACAGAATAGCATTATTAATATTATCAGCATGGTTACTACTAAATGATTACATTTGCAATTATTATACAGTATATGCATACACATATACACACATACGGTTTTTATAATTAAACTTATGATAAAACATGAGACTACTATAGGCTGTCTCACTGGCGTTCTGGTTGAGTTAATTACTTTTATTGCTTTTTAATGCACAACTCGTCCCATACTCTAATTTAAAGGCCCATATCTTCCAATGTTATATTTTGTCAAAAAACATTAAAAAACTAAATTTTACTATTTTGTATTCAAATTTATATATGTAATACTGATCCTCCATGTTTATGTCACATTATTGTTATTTCAAAACATCAGAAATTGCAAATTAAAAATAAAATGTAATTTGTTTGGTGGATCCTAAAAATAAAGCGGATAAATTTGTGTTTAAATCTGTACTTTTATTGCTTTTTAATGCAAAAATCGTCCTATACTCTAATTTAAAGGCCCATATCTTCCAATGTTATATTTTGTCAAAAAATATCAAAAAACTAAATTTTACTATTTTGTATTCAAATTTATAAATATAATACTGATCCACCATGTTTATGTCACATGTTATTATTATTTTAAAACATTAAAAATTGCAAATTAAAAGTAGAATTTGATTTTTTTTTTTTTGGTGGATCCTTAAAAATAAAGCGGATGAACCTGTATGTTTTCTTCTATTCGGTGTACAGTCTATTTATAAACCAATGGAGGAGCTAATATGCGACGTTCGTGCTGTGACATCTGCACAGTTACAATCTACAATTTACTACATTAGCAATGATAAATTATACGGTACTAGCCTAAATAGTTTAATAACCATTACCTTTTTTCTATTCGAGAGTAAAACTTTAAGAATGCAATATAATAAACATGTTTATCATTTTAGAATTATCAAACTGATAAATTTTAACGAAATTTGTTATTTTATTAAAGGAATGCCGCTTAAAGTTTCGCCAAAAGTGGTGTTACACTAGGCCTATATTATTTGGTCTCGTTTCGATGAAATTTGACTGGCTTATTGTAATCGTTAGTGGCGCTGCATAGATTACAAAAAACAATCAGAAAGAACGGATTAAGAATAGAATAAGGCATATCAACTAAAGATATACGAAGTAAATGATAAATGTATTGTTTATTAACCAATAACAGTCTATAAGCGACACCTGTGCTTAATATGGAAGCAAAGAGCTAACATGGTTATGTGACAATTGTAAGTACGTGACAGAGCAAAACCAAATAAGGCATAAGTCAAAAAATTGAATTGAGCTATTTATAGATTATAAAACTACACATTATTACCTTTAACAAAAAATCAGTTCCATACGTTGTCTTGCGAAGTTTTGTACAATTGTAGTTCGAACATTTAAAATAAAAGTTTTGAGAAAACTACATTTGAAAATTGTTTATCAGTATAAATTGACTAAGCAAAGTCATTTTAAGTTGCATTTTTGAAACTTTTTTGATCATATATCTGAAAGTAGTTAAGGTAGTATGAAAGTTGATCATATAAACTGTATATTTTTAAATAAAATAAAATTTTTTTAAAATGACAATTTTTAAATTCATGCCTATTGCCGATAGCATTTGCGACTTATGTCTCATTTGGTTTGTCTCTGCCACACGTATTTAAATTGCAAAAGATCAGTCATAATAAATAAAAATATACGGGGTAATAAATAATAAAGAAATGATAAATGTATCGTTTTAACCAGCAGTCTATAAGCGGCACATGTGTTTAATGTGAAAGCAAAGAGCTAGCATACGGTTACGTGACAATTGTAAATATGCATTCATCAATAGCAGAGACAATCTTATTTACGATCATAAAAAGAAGTTAAATATTCACATAAAGTATACATCTGTTCAGAGTAAAAATATTGATAAATTATAGTATTGTTTGATTTACCAGTAGATAAGGGTTACAACTATTAAATTGTTTCTCCACTAAAGGGAGGAGCCATATACAGTATGGTATATAAATAATATGGTAAATAAAACACAGTTCTCATAAGCAAATTAATCATGAACGATAAAGTATCTTGTTCTCTGCTGCATAAATCTTTGTGAATCTATTTAAAAAGATACGCCAGTATGAGTTATATTGACTAAGAACTATGATCATTGTAAGGGAATAATTATATATGAACACAATTGCATTATGCTAATATAAAATTAAAATAGTAATTTTAATGTCACTATTATTTTAATTTATATTAGTATAACATAATTATGGTCATTGTAAGAGAATAGTAATTTAACTGTTCCATGATATTAAGCTAATACAAAATCAAACATAATAATGATATTAACATTATAAAGTAACATTTAAAAAAATAAAAATAAAAGACTGTAGCAAGTTAGAGGTAACGACTAATCAGTAATTGTACCGGGATCTGTGGTCTATACTAATCAGTAATAGTAACAATAAAAATAACAACAATAATAATATACAAATATACGTTGCCTTGAGAGTTGCTGGTTAAAACTATGGGCAGAGGTGCCTCCAAATAGTACTA
>JAOTQE010065953.1:0-17063 GCA_025631205.1 Nesometra sesokonis
TGCGTGATTGTGAGTTTCCTACTTAATCTTGTCTATACGACTTGAAGCGGTAAGGCAAGCCTGCTCGCATCAGACACAACGTGCCTCAATCTACGGGGGTGGCCCTTACTGTCATTCTATTGCTACAACTACCCCTCCTGTTATTACTCCTACATGTTCTTAGGAGGTCGGCTTTAACCCACCAGAACCAGAACCAGACATAATATTTGTTATCGATATAAGTCGATATTATGAGTGGCCAAATAATCAACAAGTACTTGAATTGTTTATCTTGGTTTTAACGCAAAACAGGCTGCAACCTGGACAATCAGTCAGGTAAACATCGCCCTCTATACCAACAGTTTGAATAGGTAAGTACACAATGGTTGACTAATGAATAGCATTATTTACACTTTGTTTCCTTTTACTTACACTTGTTATTGATTAGTCGGAAGCTACACGCTATGGATGCTTCGGAACAACCAGACATGGGTAAGCACCCTACAGATACATTTAATTGTCCATATTTTAAACTTTTTTTTACTATAGGTTTTTTTTACAAACACTCTTACTAGGCCTAATAGGCCTACTTCACACAAACATATTAGGCCTGCCTACCTCTGTTAAACATAATACAGTATTGCCTATGCAAACTTAATTAGGTCACTACTTGATATAAATTATTTACATTTTCTTATTCAGGGTTTCCTATATGTTACGAGCTTGCACTTTTTTGTTATTTCCTGCTCTTATTGTCTACTAAGACTTTTATACTACAATTACTGATGTTACAGGAAAGCACGCTAAACGAATATTTTATGTGTACAGTATTTGCACAGTAGCATGCAGTATTAAGAGGATACAAAAACCTAAAGTTTGTTTTACACAAACCGTAGATATTTGCACAAACAAAACAGTTTTGATATATTAAATGTAGTTTCTACTAGTCATAATACAACGCTGATACGGAATAGCAAACCACAATGAAACAGTTTTATGTGTAGTTTCACATGAGAGAGGTTTCTTGGCACAAGCAAAAGTAAATTTCATTTAGTTGTTTTTTAATTCCATAACCATTAGGAATAAACACAAGCTAATCGGCTGTGAACGCCTGTCATCATAACAATAATCAGCAAGTTGTTCAGGTGGATCTAGAAGTTTCAGGGGCGCCGTGGAAACCCCAACAATCGTTCGTGGGCCGCGTAAAACAGGACCGCCCACAACGGAACGAATTACAGTTAGTGACAATTGACGCAAAAGAGTTAAAAGGGTTTTTTTTTTTGCTTATCGAACTTAAAATATTGAAGATCGGCCGCAAGGTAGGAAAGAACTTGGGCCGGAGGGTCACTGGTAACTCCCATAGCGGGACCATGGATCCGCTCCTGGTGTTTGCCATAACTCGGCACGATGAAGATAAATGGCATAATTAATACCAAAATATTGACTCCAACACGATAACATGTATTTCAATTCTTGGATTATGCATTATACTTTGATGATGACATAATCAATGTTGAAATATTGAATCTAAATATGATGGCATGTATTTCAATACTTGGAGTATACATTATACTTTGATGATGACATAATTAATGTAGAAATATTGAATTCCAACATGATTGCATGTATTTTAATACTTGGGAGTATACATTATACTTTGATGATGGCATAATTAACGTTAAAATATTGAATCCCAACACGATGGCATGTATTTCAATACTTGGATTATTCATTAGGCCTATACTTTGATGATGAAAATAATTAATGCCGAAATATTAGCTAAAATATAAAATTCATTTATCTGAAATAGGCCTATATTAACTATGTATATTAAAACACAAACCAATGTTACATTCGTATACTTTATCTTTTTATAATCATTATAATACGGATATAGGCTATTACGGCATGTTCCTATTTTACGTTTTCGTAATAGTACGATAGAATAGACTAGGTCTATTAAAAAACTGTATTCACGTGTACAAAAACAACCCAGGCAACTCTTAGCAATACTACAGGCATTTATTGACCACAAACAATGTTATTAAAAGTGCTAATCAACACTAGCCTGATTATAGGGTATCCTTTATTGGGTTATAATGAAAGTAAAAGATGAATTACGTCAATTGAAAGGCGACGAACTAATTTTGGCAACATCATGTGGAAAAATAATCAATACTGTATTGTCGAAAACGATAATCGGCTCTGATCTATTAGATGGGATTTTACTTGTATTCATCCTGGATCCTATTCAGGATTCCTATGTATCATACACATCCTGGCTGCAAACAAGACTGACTCTGTGTTCTTCACAGTTAGCCATTGCTGTTATCCATCCACCCATAATGCTATGAAGAAACCGAATCGTTACAGTACAATAAAGTTGAATTACGAACCAGACAACTGGTTAGTAAGAATTAATCCAACACTGATCTCTTCAGTTAAAGACTAATTACAAGACAACGTTTAAATTAGAGAGCCAAGAAGACCTAAACGACAGAATTGGTTACTTGTTCTCTTCTGTATGTAGACCTTCTACCCCTACTCCGGTACTGTTTGCTACAAGCCTAATAACATTTAGTTGCTACTAGGACAACTTATTATTGAAAATTAATTCAACATTGATCTCTTCAGTTAAAGACTACTTATAAGATAAATGGTTCTTATTTTTAAAAAAATGCTAGCCAAAGAAACTTAGAAGCTGACCCTAAATTTCTCTTGACATTAGAATTCACGTTTTGATTATAGGTCCAATAATAATTGGTAATTGGAATACTAATTGGTTTACAAGAAAATGGTAACCTGGTGGTGTTCTAAAAAAAGGCCGCCTGTGTTACCTTCTAAAATTTAAGCATATATTTGAAAGAATTTGTTCTGTTTATCCTATGTCATGCATTAATGTTTAAATTAAAATACAATTAAGCTATCAACCAGACAATTAATAGGGTAGGTTAATTTCAACGTTGTCCTGCCCAGTTGATGACCACTGAAGGACATGATTCTAAATTGAAGAATGCACCGAGGAGCAAAGGTAGTCTATGAATTCGATAATGTGGTATCCTACGTTTCAGTTCCCGTGCCATGGGCGTTTTTAGGAAGGCAAATCTCGTCGCATACTCGAATATTGTTCAATATCCGATATTCTCTACCTATTCAAATTTTCATTCCTTTTCAGCAGTCGCAATGACTAGGCAGGCGCGGTTCCAGACCTTCGCACCGTTCGCCATTGCAAAGGTCAGAAGACCTCAGACTCTAGTACCTCACCACAGGGGCCCTAAGCGACCCCCGGATCCCCAGCTTCTTCACCTGGGTTTTGCGAAGGTCACAGTACATGTCTAGATCCGC
This sequence comes from Nesometra sesokonis, assembly GCA_025631205.1. Classification (NCBI taxonomy): domain Eukaryota; kingdom Metazoa; phylum Echinodermata; class Crinoidea; order Comatulida; family Antedonidae; genus Nesometra; species Nesometra sesokonis. The sequence goes on from JAOTQE010065953.1 coordinate 3,325, forward strand.
CCCTGGGCTGTCACTTCTATTCCTATGTTCATATTTGTTCAGTTTCATTTTCTTAACCATCTCAAGAAGTCCTCTCTTTTCTGGTCTCGAATTTCCCTGATCCATTATTTTGTCTTCCGGTCTTTTCACCTAACTCTCAGAACCCTTTTCCAAAGTCACATATAAAAACTTGTTTCTATTTTTCTTGCACAGTGTACACCTTTTACAAGTATAAAGATCAAACCTCCAAATCAATCAAAGGCGTTGCCATCTTCCAATTTGGACTACATTGGCCTAACCTTTCTTAAAACCATGCCAGTTAAAATGATTTCCTAATTATATGCTCCATTCATATTCATGACTATAAGAGGAATTAAAAATGTTATTGATTAAATTTGATTTTTTCGGTACTATTACAGATCAATTTATGCATTCACAAAATTTGGCACGTTTTCCCCTTCGTCCTTTTCTCCGTTTGTGTAATGTTGACCTCAGCAGCTGCCATAATCAGCATTGTTTTGTGTCCATCGTGTAATATTGTGTTTGAACGATGTAGTTGTAATCCCAAGGTTATATATTGATATACACGTTATATTTTGATTTTGAGTTAACACTGTAGATAAAGCAAGTAAATTTACACACTAGTTTCGAAAGTTACATTATACGGTTGCTTGTTTCTATGCTTTATGTAAGACCAGGGGCGGGGGAACGTTTTTCAATTAGGGGGACCGAGGTTAAATTCTGTTCAGCTACCCAAGCCAGGTTAGAGTTTCATGAGAACAAAAAACGTTATTGCCTCTAAATGTGTGCTTTCCTGGTCTTTGAAGGTGGTTTTCAGGGCCACAATATTCATATTTACCATATTTACTTGCTATTGTTTGAATTTTGAATTGTGAATTTTGTAGTTGGGGTGCCATTTCAGGGGGACTGTCCCCCCTGAGTTAGCACTGGGGGGACGCGTCCCCACCCCCTCTTCTGCCACCCATGTGTAAGACGCTACTTCAAATATCATCGGACATTGATGTTATTCACTATTAATGATCACCATCATATAAACGGAAGTTTTATGAAGTTTTTTTAGTTAAAGAATACATAAATAGACCACAAGACAACATTATGCCAGATTTCCTGTCGATCGTTGACATAGTTGCGAGTAGAAAATCGTTTCAATTACAACGATTTTCTACTCGCTGGAACTCGACGATGGACAGGAAAACAGGCTTTAGGCTTAACATTATAGTGAATACTTATGCGATATCTACCTATGGGATTGATAGCCTGGGCCTATTACTGAAAACTGGGAAGATGGCGGCTAAATTTGAAACCAATGCAACTATCAATCTTTGGAGAAAACTAACATAATAATCGTACTCAAACTTGAACATAAAATGGCCGACAAACGACTAACTAACCGATAAGATGACCGAAACACATTACTACAAAACCGTCTGCAAAATTTCAAGCTAACAGGAATTCTATATCCTGGCAAATATATTACACTTAATGGAAATAGGTCTTAAGATAGGGATATAATGACATACGGTACCGTGACTGATCAACAAACCAATGGGACCGATTGACATTACTTGTAAACAGTCTGTAAAATTTCAAACTGACTATTTTGACTTGACGAAATGGATATTGTATGTAATGAGGACCTACAATCAACCGATACAGTGAAATAATAATGCTTGGACGTGTATATAGCAGTGGAACATCAGCACAGAGATTCAAATATCATGTGATATGGTATTTAAATTTTAAGTAAATTTTGTAAGCAAGTTATGGTTAATATAATTATGCTTAATATAAATCCACCTTTTATAGAAATAAATTAGCTTTGATCATAATTTTCAACGCCATTTTTATTGCCATTTCCAATACTGGGCGAAAATGTAAAAATGGAGTGAAGCTGCCGGTGTCTTAGGCCTATAACGTCATACGACACTACTACAACATACGCGTGCAGCAAGCCATTACACGGTTTCAACTGCACATGTGCAGATTAAGGTCAAGTCATAAAACGACACGCGGCAATTATATTCTTTTCAATAAGAGCCGCGCGTCGTTTTATTACTGACCTTGGTAACGCACATGCGCAATTGAAACCGTGAAATGTAATCTGTTTTAAAATGCGTGTCATATAATCTTTAAAATGTCGAGGTTTACATTTTTCAGGCAGATAATTATATTTTTTTTCAGAAGATGATGATGGATCTAAGATTAAAAACATACAAGTACAAGATTGCGAAGTCGAGCAGTACTATGATATATTTGAGGAAATTGGAAAGTATGAACTGTTTCTTATTTGTATTACAATATTAAAATGCACATGCCTGACTTGGTTAAATACGCAGTGTATCAGATATTATAAGCCTATGCATTAATTTTCTTCTTTCCTTCAATCCAAATCCTTGATTTGATTTGATTTATTTCAATACCATACATAATAAACATAACACAAAAAATATCAGGCCTAATAATTACTAAGTAATGATTAAAAATATTAAGAACTAAAAAATAAAAAACGGTAACATTTACATGGTGTCATGGATTACCTTCAAATCTCGTTGAGAGATTTACCTCCTAATGGGTCCCTTCGAACATTACATTAGATACACGTTTACAGCAACAAAAATAACATTTGAAACTACAGTATAAAACTGTAAAACTGTAAATGTTGCAAATATCTAAAGCAGAGAAACTTAAAATTATTCCCAATCAGTACACATGTTGCTTATTAAGAATTCTTCTAAAAAATTTTTTAATTACCTTTTCGATTAATACATCTAATACTGTAGAATCTGGCACGCTGTTCTAAGCTAAAATGGCAAATAGAATAGAATGTGGTACTCATTCGTCTCTTTATAAAACCAACATGAAACTTATTAAGGCTACCTCTTATGGAATAAGAGTGTACATGCCCACTAACTGAACAAAATTATCATACAATAAAGGGCACTTATCATTATATATATTAAAAATATGACTCAACGATAGTTGTTTGGCTCTTCTAATCACGGTAGGTTTTATAAGGACCAAAACGCCCGGATAAGCCCTTACTCTTAATATCCGTTCATGTGTATCGCGTATGGTTCTCGCGGACGCATTAACTTGATAAGACACCAGAGATTCGAGTTTATTTGACCTCTATGGTTTTTAACTTTTCAATTCCTTTCTGTTGATTTTTACTATATATTTTTAATGATATAATTTGAACAAAATAACGATGGTATTTTAATAGAACATACACAGATCATATTATAATGATATTACTCGATTTTAAAATCATGTCATAAGCCCTTTAATTTATTTTGTCTTCAAGGAAAGCACATTACAACACATAAAACACATTACAAAGGAGCAATCATTTAACTACCTGACGGGTTTACCAAAAGCAAAATAAAATTTACTAACAAGTGGTTCACAAAAGTAGACAATTTGAAGAGTAACATTAAAAAGAGAATTAAAATTTCTTTAAAATATATAAATATTATGTTTAAGTTAATCTAAAATTAATTTTAATTTGTTAAAAATATTTCTAAGATAAATATATAGACCTAAGATACTGTGTTAAAAAAGTTAAATTTTCAATCAGAGTAATTTTTTTTAAGATTGTTGATAAAGAACTTTTAAAAATTTAAAGTTAATAATGTCACGAGTATCTACAGGTAAACATTCGCATAGTCTAGGGAAATTATTAAAAACAGACAATTTAAAACAATTAGTACGAGATTAAGGAATAGACAAACTCGATATGATCTAAATGACGGCAGTTAAATGAAATAAGATTACTATATTCATTAGAATAAAACACCATCAAACATTTAACTACAAACAACTTTGATATTACATTAAAACGACTTTCAACTGAATTTAAACCGATCTGTATTATACGTTGGGATATGGAATATTTCGAGGTAAAAATGCCCGGGTCATTCTTCGTCGAATCTTTTCAAGTGAAACAATAATCTGGTCCTAATCGGAAAAGACTTGTTTCATTACCAAGAACTACTGTAGGTGCGAGTTCTTTTGAACATGTGCCAGGATCGATAATCGCTTTTATATTTATCTTATTCTTTATCTCGGATAAATCGGATCTATTCTACGATCAACTATTCATCAGAACGATGAACCTAAATGGTATTGTTCCTAAAGTCAACACTCACATCTTAAAAACATTCCGTATAACCAAAGGCACAACAGAAAAAAAAGATTTACCTACCTCTGTAAGGCGTACGGTACGTAATCACTATTATCGTCGATGCTTTCTTTTCATTGGAATAAAACTCAGCTTTACTTACCTACAGTGCCATAATCCGAACACTTCATAGAGTAGGCCTATTCTAATACATTCATATAGTAGTATTGAATTAATAATATAACGTTTAAATATTGAATGAAATTAAATCTTAAAATTTAGTTCGTTCTATATTATTTTTGCTATCCTCTAATTTAATTTTGTGGAACAATATAGAAAATGTTTAAGAGTTATTGTTTTGGATTTAAGACGAAGGTTTAAAACGCATTTACGACCTATCACGCATGGAACATTGCATAAACTACAGATGTTCAATGCACCTTATAATATTGCCATATTTTGTGCGAATGGATGGAAAGAGTTTGTAGTTGATTTGGTTGTAAGAATTTAACCAAATTTGCAATTGAGATAAACGTTTAGAAAGGTGTTTCCTGGTGCATGGAAGTATCAATCTCCATGACAATCACGACACCATCACGAAGACACCACGGCAATCTTGGAGACGCCATGGAATTTTTGGAGCCTCCACGGCAAGTCCCACAGACGTGGAAACTCTTAATACATAATGAGTGATTTTCTTGCGACTAAAACAAATCACTTAAATACAGGTAGGATAATCTTTTTAAAGAGTATTGCAATGGACTTTTTCAATCCTTGTATTGTATTATTGACGTAATTGGTCAAATGTTCTTGATGCTTATGAATACCTCCATCAATCGAATCGATACACCTTGAGTTTGTTTTGTACCGAACAGTGTGAATAATTAGTTAGTTTAAACATGGCTGATTAGTTTTATTCCATCCTGTAAAGATTTTCTAATCATGGTGTCATACGAAACCTTGAAATATCTATTAATTGGTTTAAATGTTTTTAATTCTAAATGAGTTAAAGCTATACAGATATAAGCGTAGCTTTTTTGCTTAGGTATGAATACTATTAATTATTATATAAGGTCAGAGCGTTATTTGGTCTACAACTATTTACTTTTACACCCAGTTAGTTTTAGACTTGGCAAATGTTTGTATAGTCTGTTATAAAATACAGGCGCTTTGTCTTCAAGAACTCCGTGTTTGAATACACGAACGGACCATGGCAATGACCACATTGTTACCATATCGTCATTATGACAATGCTTGATTAGAGAAGAACAGACTTATCTAGTTTTACATTAATCAGCTATAAATGTATACATATTTTGAACACAAATCAGGTATGCAATCAAAAACATATTGCTTTTATCCCAATATTGATCAGCTCCGATTATCAGGCCCATGGTCACAAATTTCAATTGATATGTGTTGCTAATGCGTCATTATTGCAGCCTCTAGGTAGATTAAACAATAAATCTACACCAATGTATATACATCTTGTGTAAATTTATGCATACAGGCTCATCACCATCCCCATTTGTCACTTTCGATGGGGTTCGGGTCAAAGTCGTCTTTAGCGTCCTCCATTTGACACAATACTGCGTCTAGTCTCACCAAGTCTTTTTGTCTGATGTAGTCCTTGCATCTTTTTGAGGGTCTCCATCCCGAATCTTTATTAGAACTGTGTCTTACACTCGCGGCCATTTTCTTCTATCCATCCACCTGGTCCTGGACATGACAAGCTGGTTTCCTATAACCATTTGGCCACTGTACAGAAAAAAGTGCAATAATATAATATTATAACTATTGTTCATGTTTAGTTTTAGTTTAGTAATTATAACTATAAATCACGAGACACACTGTGATATTATGTAATAACATAGAGTGAATAATTTGGATGGCGATTCATTCATTCATGTGTTTATTTCATAATATAATAAAACATACAATATAATAAAACATATATAAAAAATAAATATACCCTACACTTTTCACCTACTTTAATTTCTACTGACAGCATTAATATATTAATTTGCACATCTCATTCATTGTTTCAATTAAAATATTCGTGCTATCATAAACGATACGCATAAACATGTCGGTAGATGATAATTATGAAAATAAATGACAACGAGCGTAATGATAATGATGATGATGATGATGATGATGATGATGATGGTAGTGATGATGATGATGATGATGAAGATGGTGATGGTGGTGATGATGATGATGATATAAAATGATGATGATGACAATGACGATGATGATAATATGAGATGATGATTATGATGACGACGACGATGATGATAATATGAGATGATGATGATTGTGATGATGATGACGACGACGACGTTATGATGATGATGATGATGATGATTATGATGATCCAATTAGATCATCCAATGTCGGTAGATGATAATTATGAAATAAATGACAACGAGCGTAATGATGATGATGATGATGATAATGGTGGTGATGATGATGATGATGATGATGATGATAATGATGATGATGATGATGATGGTGGTGGTGGTGATGGTGATGATGAGGATGATGATGATGATGATGATGGTGATGATGATAATGATGATGATGATGATGATAATGATGATGATGATGATGATGATGGTGATGATGGTGATGATGATGATGATGATTATGATGATCCAATTAGATCATCCAATGTCAGTAGATGATAATTATGAAAATAAATGACAACGACGTAATGATGATGATGATGATAATGGTGGTGATGGTGATGATGATGATAATGATGGTGGTGGTGGTGTTGGTGGTGATGATGGTGATGATGATGATGATGATGATAATGATGGTGGTGGTGATGATGATGATGATGATGACGATGGTGATGATGATGATGATGATGATGATGCTGATGATGATGATGAAGATGGTGATGATGATGATGATGATGATGGTGATGATATAAAATGATGATGATGACAATGACGATGATGATGATGATATGAGATGATGATTATGATGACGACGACGATGATGATGATATGAGATGATGATGATTATGATGATGATGATGATGACGACGACGACGTTATAATGATGATGATGATGATGATGATGATTATGATGATGATGATGATGATGATGATGGTGATGATGATGATGATGATGATGTTGATGGTGATGATATAAAACGATGATGATGACAATGACGATGATGATGATGATATGAGATGATGATTATGATGACGACGACGACGATGATGATGATATGAGATGATGATGATTATGATGATGATGACGACGACGACGTTATAATGATGATGATGATGATGATGATGATGATGATAACGACGATGATTAAAACGACTAGTACGATGTTGTATGCTAGCCTAATTATTGTTGATAAATTGTTTTTGCTTCAGGGGAAGGTTTGGAGTAGTCCACAGATGTGTGGAGAAGGAATCTGGTAAAACATGGGCGGCAAAATGTGTTCGCGCCATTCGTCGAAAAGATCGGGATGAAATTAAAAGAGAGATTGAGCTGATGTCAAAATTAGATCATCCAATGCTGCTCCAGTGTGAGGGCGCTTTCGAAGGAAGATCTAAAGTGACTATCATACTGGAGTAGTGAGTAGCATTCTGTATTTTATCGAATGTACAAGATAGATATGAAGTCAGGGAGGAGTATTTTTTTTCAGAAGGCATGATTGGTCCACGATTGGTCTGCTTTTATTAATGTATCACATATCTAGCCTATATATTACAAATCCTTATTTCTAATAAAACAGTGCCCACCAAATGTTACCAATTCAACTTTGTCTCGTGTTTCCCTTTCCCCGGTCCATTAATAGTGAGGTTTCGCAACTTTACAAAATACAAAAAGGAAAACACATACGTCATAAAATTCTTGTAACGTTTGAATAGAACACCGTGAATATCTGTTTTAGTTGGTCAATATTTTACGACGATCATCAATGATTTGTATGTGAAACATTTTATAATTTTTTTGTAACTCATTTAGAAACTTTCAAAAAATGGAAGTGTGAAGTATTCGTTTTCGTTATCGTATTTCGTAAATTTTCAAAACCTCATTAATGCCTTCATCGTCTGAACGGCCATCAAACTTAACCGTCAATGTCTTTGCCCATCTGGTGACGAAAAAATAATATTTTAAATTCTTGTATAGCTTAATTTGTAGAGAACGTTATGCGATTAGTACGATAGCTAATCTATCTAAATTATAAATTAATCGGATCAATAAAAATCCCCGTGTGAATAGTAAAAACAATTAAGTCGAATTGACATTATAAAGGTGAACTGTAATAAAATAGCGTATCGTTTACTTAATTTGAAGTTTTGCATTACGATTTCCAACTTTAATTATTTAATTACCGTATTAGGTAAATGTCAAGGCTTAAGGTACACAGGGCTTGTCCATATCTTTGCGTAGCTTGAAATTTGTAACAGTATTATAGTCTTACTGGTTTACGGGCTTCTGTTAGTAGTACGGTATTTTTTGTTTTCATTTATTTACCTGGGTAGAGGAGGCAATGGATTCAGTGCCTATAGGCTAGTAGCGACTCAACTCCCCCATTTTAGAATTTTACAACTAATGCCGTTTCAATTTAAACTTTATATTTGCTGATTTCTGAAAAAAACAAATATCGATATATTTGTTTTCTTTCCTTTTCCAAACACATATAACCTAGCTATTAGGTTAAAGCATAACGAAGAAATATAGAGGATGAACAAAAAAAATAAAAGGCCCAGATATAAATAGACCTATACCGTATTTTCTTTAGGCCAAATTGGGATTATTAAAATTATAGATGCATGTAGGCTACTTTAAGTACATCCACAACTGTATTCAATTTAGCATAGATTTCGATAACATTTATTTATAGTATAGGCATTTTCTTTTTTGAAAATTTGCAATCTTACAAAACGTTTCGTGGCCAAACAAGCTTCTTTGTCAACTGACGTATGTTAGGCTACACTTGTCCCAAGTCTGTAAATTTTTTAAGTGTTGAATGAAATGTGCCACCAGCACATGATGAAGTTTTAGTGGTGTGAGGCTTGTCATTTATAAACATCTGAAAAATATGAAAATCCACCTGCTATGGAACGCAATGGGTGCCTTTTTATTGTCTTTTCAGGAATTAAACCGAATCACCGTCTTGAACCAAGACTAATGTTAGGAATATGTTCTGTAAGCTCGCTTGCTTTTGTTTTGTTTTATCTATTTCAACAGATATTTTTTGGAAACTTTTTTACCTTATTAAACTTTTTTTCAGCGTATCCGGTGGCGAATTATTCGAACGAATAATCTCTGATGACTTCGAGTTTTGCGAGAGCGACGCCGTTATCTTCATGAGACAGATCTGTCTAGGGGTTCAACACATGCATAAACTCAACATCGTACATCTGGATCTGAAACCAGAGAATGTAATGTGCATGGATAAACATAGTAATCGAATCAAACTGATTGATTTTGGATTGGCTAGAAAGTTGATACCTGGAGATGCGATGAAAGTGATGTTTGGTACGCCAGAGTTCGTTGCGCCTGAGGTTATTAACTACGACCCTATCACAACAGCTACGGATATGTGGAGTGTTGGTGTTATCTGTTATATTTTGTAAGATTTGTCGCATTTTAACTGATTATAGTATTAGTTACATTCATGAAAATGACAATGATGAGCGGTATGATGATACTTTGTTTCCATGTTCTCTATTTTGTGCTGTAATTCTAGTTTACAGGCATACAAGTCGTAAATATTATAAAAATTTGCTTTTGTTTCTATAGTAGTGTCAGTTTCAATATTTGTAAAAAGCATAATACAAGACTATAAGGATACAATGTATAATGTTCTTGATTTCTACTTTATGACATTAATGGATCCGTTTTAAGAAATACATTTTGTTTGATTTAGGCTAAGTGGTCTGTCGCCCTTTCTGGGTGATTCCGACGCTGACACCCTTAATAACGTGACTAGGGCTGATTGGGACTTTGACGATCCAGCCTTCGATTCCGTGTCCGAAGAAGCTAAAGTGTTTATTGAAGCGTTGTTGGTAAAACTTCCAAGGTACGGTAGACCCAATTAATTTCTCATTATTTTTTTATATATTACAGTCTTCACATTTAATCATCTTTTACTGGTTTTGGTGAAAACCTCTTTGTACATAATCTACCCTATTAAAACTAACGAATAAGCTTTGCTCCTACAAAAGAATAATGTATGGGTTCTTCATACACTTTAATGGTTTTAATTTATAACCTACCAGTGTACGAAGAGGACGTCGCCTTTTACAATCTGCGATGCAGGGGCGGATTCAAAATAAATGAAGCGGAGGGGCGCACTTTCTCAGACCTGGTTCTCTGTTTTGGTTTTGACAAGAAAAAAAGGTTATTTACCCTGTTTCACATGTTTGCCCTTTAAACATTACGGTTGGTTCTTATATAGGTCTATAAATTATTTCCCGGGGGTCAACTTTACGGCCGGCGACTTAATATAGGCCTACGGGAGGGGCGCATCTAAGTTTTGGCGATAATGGGGGGGGCGGGCAATATATCGTACTCCCTTAATGCAAAAGAGTGAAAATTTACTCTTTGGAGTGAATTTAAATAAGAGAGTGACCTGAGGGACCACTCTTAAAAGAATGAATTATCTGCACAAATTATTGATAGGCCTATAATAATTAAATGTCTGCTATATTCTTTCAATAAAATTTACTTATTTCTCGTTGAGTACACTTACACAGTTCCAAGTTTGAGAGAGTTGGAACTCATAAAAGTTTCTCCTGTATTGTCTCTCTTTAATAATTTACTAAGTATTGGCGGCCATTACAGCTAAAAAAACATATTCGTAAATTCACATTCGTAAGACAATCCCAACCACGTAACAGAGTATTATCGAGTACAATACAGTTATAATCCCTGTGCGGGCACCTCTCGAAAGCGGACACTTTCCAAAACGGCCACTCCTTCAAAAGTCTGTTCTTCATCTTATCACTGCATTTGGTACCTCTCATATGCGGTTACTTCCCGGGGACACTTTTTGACTTAAAACGTTGATTTTCTGTATGATAATTTACCTCCCATAACCGGTCACTCCGGATTTTTTTGACAATATCCTTATACTCTATCGACTGAAAATTATATTACTGAACTAACTGATTTTAAAAGTAATAAAAAATATTTAATAAAATATAAATTACGGCAGGCCTAACTATCTAGAAAACTGAGAGGCTCTTTGCGTTGAGAAGGCCTAAGATGTCGAACATTAGAGCCTATACTTGATTTTAAAATATCTGGCCCTCTATCGGCCGAACCAGTAGCCTGTCATCGTTCACCTCCCGTAAGTGAACACTTACGAGAGTAGCCTGGCTATTACGGGAGGTTCAAATGTAATAGATTTGATGTGGTTGAAATTTGGGTTTTTAAGGTCACCAAGATTAATTTTCCGTTAAAAAAATCATTTTTTGTACTGCTATAATGATCATTCTTTATGACGATGGGTTTGATTATTATGTGATTGGAATTGTCTTTTCGAGAATACAATAGGCTTATTTGTTCGTATGGAAATATCTATTTTGCCCCTTGACCGCCCATAATAAACCATTAGTGCCGTAGCACTATAAAAAACATAACATAGTCACATTAACAATTACGTTTAAGTCATTGCATAGCCAATTTCAACAGTGCATTCCTTCTTATAAATCCTCTTGAGATTGTACAAACAGCATATAATGTTTAAACATTCATCACTCTGTGAACATCACGGCTAAGCCTATAGATTGCCACCTGTTTTATGTCAAACATTTTATTTAATTGGCAAGTTTCATAAATCATCACATTATTCGTGCTAAAAGCTGGGTTACCATATTTAATGTTTAATGCGTCGAATACTAGAAAAAAAAATTAAAAATCTCAAGTTATTTTCGAGTGACGTCTTTAGATCACTAGCCTAGTAGCAGTAACATTAGATAACCAAGTCTTTTTTGCGAGAGCTCCTAACTGTCTGTAGGCCTTCATATTATAATTCGGTATATTTTAAGTCCGAGTTGGATAATAGGCTTAATACTTAAAACCTACGGTAGCTAATTTTCCCTGACGCAAGAACATTCAGTCTACCAAATAACTGTGTAGCCTATAGTATGGACGAGAAACTAGATGACATTCTATCAATGATGTTATATTGTGTATATTTTTAATTAATCTTAGAATAAGCCCTTTTTTTGTCATAAAATCAGTTTTAACCATTTTCCTATTTGTACGAGATTTGGTTAAGTGAGTTTATATAAACCCTATAGTAATTTTAATACGTGGACACTATAGCCAATCTAGTGTAAACTAGATGACATTCTATCAATGACGTTATATTATGTATATTTTTAATTAATCTTAGAATAAGCCTTTTTTGTCATAAAATCAGTTTTAACCATTTTCCTATTTGAACGAGATTTGGTTAAGTGAGTTTATATAAACCCTATAGTAATTTTAATACGTGGACACTATAACCAATCTAGTTTAATCATTGCCTCTTTTAAATCTACATCGAAAATTTTCCATGACGCAAAAAATATTTACTTACCAAATTATTGTACTTAATGTAGGCCATGTGAAACAAGGTGTAATTATACCAATTATGTTGTTTTTTGTACATTTTAATTGTAATTATTCTTCATACAACTTTTTTTCAGAAATCATTCGTAATTATTTCCGCATAAATTTTGTATGGGATTTGGTTAGAAATAATGTCAAAATAACTCCACTGCAGCTACTTCGGTAATCTATTGCTATTGGAGGTCTACATCAGTTAGGGCCTAATGCAGTACCCATTTTCTTTGGTCACTGCATTAACACAAAAGGATCTCGTAATTTTGATTTCAGTATAGATACAAAACTAATACTGTTGTAACTGAATTACTGCAGTAACTGCAGCAGGATATATTCGACATTGCCCCTTAAATATAGGTCTAGCAATTTTGACAGGTACACGGCACTTTAACCAATCTAGTTTAAATCATAGCCTGTTTTAAATCTACATCAAAGTTTCTCTATTCACGTGAAAATTGCCTTAAAAAACATAGGCCTACTATTTCCCAGCTTGTTTATACTTGTAGGTTTAACATTGAATGTATATTGGCTTAGTAGGACCTAAAGTTAAAGGTGACATGGAGGTTATGTAGAGGTTATGGATTAACTCCCACAAGTAATACACTCGTGCTACATAACATAAAGTGTGAAATTGATAACGACGTATTTAACACCGAATAATAATAATTTATACCTAATATTGTTGCTTACTGTATTTCGTTTCTGCGCAAAGTTAATCTACAAGTAAAATGATGTAGTGATGTACCGTATCAAAACCCTGTAGTAATTTATACAGAATTTAATATGTAGAAAAATTAGGATAACAAGTAATAAGTAATATATTAAAAAACAAATAATAAGCGGTTGCAGCTTGGGGATTGACATGACTTATTCCAAACCCGCCAGGTCCTGTGTTCGAACTAGACGCGTTGTCAGTCAACGCCATTCCCTAAGTAGGGCGGATCCACGATCGTGAGTTTGGGGAGGGGGAATGGGGATTAATGAACCAAGTGGTATTTAACCTAATTTGATTACTTTGACAACC
>JAOTQE010065964.1:0-15135 GCA_025631205.1 Nesometra sesokonis
ATGAAAGTTGATCAAAATCCCTCATCAAAATCTCAAAAATACCTGACGAGAACCATGAAATCAACTTTCAACGGCCTAAGGGCCAGTTGACAGGGGGCGAGTCGGCGACTTGTCTGGCAACCCCCATTGTTAGCCCGGGCATGATGATAGATAGGCTAGGCCTAGACTACACATAATTACAATACAACGTACCTGCTCACTTGGTTTCTGATTATTTGTTTCACAAAACCATGTTTCATGTCAAGCTTACATACACGGTCATCCGTTGCCATCTCAATAGGTTGTTTCTCATTTCCCCCAAGACTGGCAAAGAGAACTGGAACAACGTGCGATGGAAGATGTTTACATCGTGGGTCAATTAACGTACAGATAGAGGGCGGAAAACTGAATGATATTTTCCTCTGAACCATGGAACCATTGGATCTACTTTATTTTGACACTCCCTGTTTTCACTGCAACATTTTTTTTATGATTTAAAAAAAAACAAATTTAAATATAGAGTCCATCACCAAATGAGAAATATAGAATGCCTACCTATCTTAATTGCCATTTAGAAAAGGTTTCTTCTTTTGAAAAAAAAAATGTTTTTCCAGAAATTCAGGGAAGGGCAATCAATGACCAGGCAGCGTGTTGGCCCAATATATACTATATAAATATATATTTCAGAACACAACATTATAAGAATTTCAGACGAGGCAAGCGCCTCGTCTGCCTTGTGCTGTCTATGTCCGTTTTGTCTTGCCTATATCTGTAATTATTATTATTTTTCCCACATTTGAAGGGCATCTACTAAAAAAATTAAAATTTGGGTCTTTAGCATCTTCTCTTTTGGAAAAGTCTGTATACACTCCTGTAAGCAGCCGTCTTCATTTAAAAGTCACCTAAAACACATTTTATTAATTAAAACCATTTAGAGAAAGAATTAAAAAATGAGAAGAGAACTCAGATACACTTTATAAGTGTAAACTTGGGGAGGGGGGCGCAGCCAATACGTGCCCCCTATTTTCGGCAAAACGTACTTGCACCCCTCCTTATGATCTTAAGAAAACAAAATAAACACACACACATGCCTAACATAAACAGGGTACAAAACATGCAAAATCGGGACTTGGAGAAGTGCACACATCTCTCCTCACCCCTTTTGCTGGATCCTGGATCCGTCCCTGCTTTATTTTGAAGTCCGTCCCGTCTCCCATACAGATTATACTTGTTTTGTCAAAGCTGCCACATGTTGGCCAGTAGAGGCGCCAGGAATTCCCCGACGGCAGGGCATTGCCCCGACAGGTTGGGCAAGACTAAGTTTGTGGTGGACATGTCCCCAGTTTTCAGTCTGACAAGCAAAAAAAAAAACATAACAAAAACGTTATTTGCCGTGTTTTGCGTGCTTTTTTTTAGCCCGTTTTGGTGTTGGGGCTTCAACTGCCCTTTGTCATTTACCCTACAGAGCCCCCGACGAAACCTTAAATTTCTCCCCGACGGTGGGCATAGGTCCCCTTAGTGCCGCCATTGATGTTGGCTGAAATGTAAACATATGTTTACAACTGGTTATTTTTTCATGGATGGTGCTACAAAAGATTGTTTTTTTTTGTGTAGATGAACCAAGTAGGTTAGAAATATCACTTGTAATGGAGGGTGACTTCAATGGGAACATAATATCAGATTTTTACTGTTTGTCGTGTGTTGAAAAAGACTTAATAATCACAAATCAAATAACTTTATTTCTAAGCAAATTTATTCTTTCGCAAAATATTTAATTTTTTACTTATCATGTGATCTTATGAAAATAACAGAGCTTAGATGTATAGATTCTTACAATTCTTACAGAACAACTGACAATACTATTAACAGGACATATATATAAATA
The DNA here is from genome assembly GCA_025631205.1 of Nesometra sesokonis. Taxonomy (NCBI): domain Eukaryota; kingdom Metazoa; phylum Echinodermata; class Crinoidea; order Comatulida; family Antedonidae; genus Nesometra; species Nesometra sesokonis. The sequence goes on from JAOTQE010065964.1 coordinate 1,865, forward strand.
GGCCTTAAAAAAGTAATTTATTCGCCCTTTTCCATCACACCATAAGAATATTCAGATTATTAGTAGTTTTAAAGAAAATTCTAAGCATTTATTTTACTTAAACAATCTTCTCAATATACCAATAGCCTATGATAACATGTACTACAAATAAGTAAATTTGTCATTTTACTTAATGTAAGTTATCATAGCCTATTGTTATATTGTATCAAGTAAAATTTTCAATAAGCAAGTTTTTCATATATATATACTGTATATCTATATTTCCCAGGATTGTTTTAAAAACAGTGTATTTTATTGTTAATAATGAATATCTGCATATATCCTAGTTAAATTAAGTTTAAATAAATAATACTTTTTAAAATTATATAAATTATATCAACAACACAATACCATACAGACGTACAAATTCAATTTTGATTTAGGGGTTATCCATAATTATCATTTAGCCACTTTGACGAGTTCAAAACTATATACTGTAGTATTCAACAGACTAGCCTCTGATGTCACACATGGTTTTTTTCTATAAATGGAGAACCCTCAACAAGAGCTAGGCCTAATCACCTTTTAAAAACTTTGCATTTTCAACAATTAACTACTAACTTACTTTTGATTATGAAGAATTATTAAGAAAGAAACCTACAAGAGTAACTGTTAATGTTCTTTGCTAATATCTGCGAGAGAAGGACATGGATTTTAATTCTGAAGATGTAGGCCTAGGCTAGCCAGGCCTTGGTCGCCGGCGGCAGGCCTAGGCTAAGCCCTGACAAATCTGTATTTGTAAGTAAGCTATATTGAACAATAATTATAATATTGAATGCCTATTTTCAGAGATACCAAAAACATATTGTACATCCTGCAGCAAAATATTAAACTCATCTTTGACTTGTTCACCATCTTGCCACAGCTCGTACAATTTTTTTTCGGTATCAATATTATATAGTATTCAACATTTTTTAAAAGGTAATAGCAAGGTTTCGCAACTTTACAAAATACGAAAACGAAAATGGATACGTCATAAATTCTTGTAACGTTTGGGTAGAGCACCTTGAATATCTGTCACAGTTGGTCAGTATTTTAGGACGATCATCAATGATTCGTAGTTAGAAAATTTGATATATTTTTAAAGACATTTAGAAACTTTCGAAACTTGCGAAACCTCACTATTCTTTTTTAACCCTACCGCCCTCATAAAAGAGAACTTTAAAAATGTTGATAACATAACACTTGATTTTTAAAATTGTAATGTTTTGTTTTAACTGTTGTGAAGTTATGAATTACCATTACACTACTACTAATTTACCTTTTTAGTAGTACTAACATTTTTTTCTGTTGGGGAAATAACTATGCCAAAATGCCGTAGGCCGCATGTGCTGAAAATGTATAGGTTACATAGGGTTGGTGTTCTACAATACAACACCAAGTGTAGGATACAAAGGGTTGGTGACAAAACTACAGAATTGTGACATTTTGTTGATCAACATTTTTGTATAATTTTAAAAGCATACAGGAGTTGAAAATCCCCTCACTCAGTGTATGTTTTGTAGTGTTTTGAAGATGTTGACAATAACATTAAGAATTTGACTTAATTCAGCCCTTTGTTATTGATGTTAATCTGTTTGCATTATTAAGTTTATACAGTATTTAATATCAAACTTTTACACTAATATACCATTGGTTAATTTAATTCATCAAACTCATCAAAACAAATTCATGAGTACCACCGGTGTTGACAGAGGTTCAAACTGGACCTGAATAATGTGGGATAGTATAATATATGTTTTTATAAATATAAGCACCGAAATACAAAACCAAAATTGACTCATGAATAGCCTAATCCCATATATGATTAAAATTTTGAACTCCCTGTAATGTGTCCCTGCGGTAGGGTCTGTTATCTGCCTAAACTAGCCCAGTGCATTTTATTTAATCTGGAAAATAGTCTGTCAGTACTGTATATCTTTTTAAACTTTATTTGTATTTTTTAATGATTTTATATGTATGTGAATTGTAAATAATGTATTTTTGAGTCACAATTCAGTTTTTTACTGCAATGACCAAAATGTTTGTTTCATAGTCATGTTTATATGTAAAAAAAATTTAACGAAATAAAGACCGAAATATCATTATATAACTTGAGGTACAGCTTACTTTCTCAATTACAGACTTCTATTTACAAACACCTCTTTGCTAAAGATGTCATAAAATAAAAGATTTACTACCTATGCTTATATATTTACACATATTTCAACTCAAGCTTTAACATCAAAGTTAAGAAAATTAAACACAAACCATTGTTATGTAAATCGTTTTCTATTGGTTGTATCAAAATCTCGCATTTCAAATTTCTACCAATGCCTTTACGACCAAATATTGGGTATGTGAAGTTCCACCAATGTTTACTATTTTTATCTAAAACCCTCTACAAGCCAAAATTACGATTATGTTTAAATATTACTTTATTATGTAAATATATGATATATTAATAAATGCAATTATTAGTTATTTTAAAGTAATAGGTTTTATTATTATTATTTTAAAGTTTATCAAACTTCAATCCTGTACTAGTCATTGCAGTCATTCTTTTATCCATCAATCTCCCGCAATGATTTTGTTTACGCTTCACATTTCATTTGTCTGGAAATTGTTATACACCTACCAAATATGCTAATCACATGTTTTACCCAAACACAGAATAATTAACTTCATCTACATAAGTCCCCGTTCAGCAAACTTTTTACACGGCAGCCTAATTACCTATATTTAGCACTAAGGAGCGGCCCAATAACACCAGTGACTCTATTGAAAAGCTAATAGAATTAATAAGAAACTTATTTTCATAATGGCTTTTAAGGTAACTAAGAAATAATTAGAGTCGTCTGATTTGAAAGGGAAATTGATGGCAAAAGGCGTGGGTCCAGGCCCCACTTAGGGCATGGGTAAATTTTCATTTCTAGGTGCTTTCTGGTGCACTGTCAGAGGCACAAATGATACCTTCGCAGCTTCAGAAAATTATCTACGACCCAGTAGGCGCGCGGCCCATACAAAATGTTTCGCGGCCCTACTTTGGGCCGCAGCCTATAGTTTGCGGAACAGGGATCTAGGATAATAGTGTGCACAAGTATACTGACATTGCACATTTTACGTAACATGTCCAATACCTATATTGTATTAGATTTTAAGTAAATAACCAATTTACTTTATAATTCTAGATAAGTGTTTTGGTGACAGAGCAGTTTGTTCAATAATCAATAAAATAATAAAAAGCAAAACAAGTTGTTAATTAACTGTATCGTTAACAAAATAAATAGTTTTAGATACTTGGTTATTAACATTATACGCCAAATACAGAATTTAATTTAAATGTATTAATATAGAGTTTCCCACCCTTACACAAAAACAATAGGTGGCTCCCTTTGTTGCTAACAGCAACAACGTTAACAGCAAAAAAAAAATGCAGTCAACCGATTGTCGCTATCCTATGCACGTAACCGTTGCTGATTTTTATCTTTTAACTTACGACGTTGTATCATGATATTTTAGATGTAAAATTTCATTCTTGGTTAGATGTAAATGTGATAATTAATATCTTGTAAGCCTCCATATTATTGGTACATTCTTGTAAATGATTACGTTTCAAAATGTCTACTTACAAAATGCCTTTTCTATAACATAGGATTTCAAAATCATTCAGGCATAAAATTAATTTTGAAAAAAAAGAGCACCACTTATTGGTTTTTGTTGTTTTGAGTTAAGATAATCTTAATAAATTTGTATTATATGCAGATCTAATACTGTATAATAATATAGGCTTGTGAAATTTGTTAACCCTATTAAATTAAAAATATTAGTGAAAAGTTTACAATATCTATTCTTTAAGCCAAGTTTTTCTGGGGGATTTATCGCTCAAACATGGAAAGGAAGTGAGTGTGTCATTCTCAGATTTTGCCAGTGTCTGATCCATGTCATTCGGTTGGTCACATAGCAGCCATTTTGAAGACTGACTTGTAAGATGTACATCATCCATCTTGCAGACAATTCCACGTATGTCATCCGAAACGCTATCAAGCAACCAATCAGAAACCTTTGTGTGTGTACGTAGCCACGTGCAATCACCTTTACCCTCTTTGGTACATGACATCAGCCAACGATTACTATCAACATCTTGCGATTTTATTTCCTCGTTGGTTTTGTCTTTATTATCAGTTGTTTTGAGTCTCCAATCAACTTCAGTGAATTTGGAATGATGAGTAGTAACAGTCTTCCATGCGTCGAATGGCAGCAAGTTCTTCTCTGAACTGGTTTGTCTTTGGGATGAGGTGTCCAGCCAATCTGACTTACTGTAGTTGGAATGATGATTTTTTATTGTCTTGGATATATCTGATTCTGGAGGTAATTCTTCAAATAATTTCTCTTTCTTTGCCAACCAGATGTTATCACCAACAACCTCCCATTCTTCAGACTCCTGTTCCTTTGGACTCAGCCAATCACAATGTTTATCTGATCGAGTTGCCAGGTATACCTTCATGGGATTTACGGGACTGGAATGTACTTCAGATTCGTGTCTGGTCACCAGCCAATCACTGTTGCTCTCTGATCTTACTCTTTGAAAGTATGGAAAAGTTGAAGGCACTGAAGTATTCTTATTTGGAACTGGAGACAGCCATTGGTTTGTTACTTCAGGAATGGAGTATTCTGAACTGTGAACAGACTCTGACTGTAAAAATCCTTCACAGCATTTTCTGTCACAGACACATTCAGAAAATGATGTGCATGTTTCGTTAGCTCGGCATACTTTACCAATATCTGCAGAGGTCATCTCATTTTCCATTTCACCCACATGATGCTTTGTTGACTTGCTGGCAGGCTCACGCACACAAATCAAGTCATCCAAATTTTCAATCTCAATATTCTGAATAATATAAAAATTATATATAGCTTGATAAAAAACTGAAGAGTTTAGTACCATTGAATCATACAAATCATGTCCCATATACAAGACTTAGTGATGTAAGATATGTAGTTCAATTTATATAGTGCCTTATACAGTAAAGTCTCAAGGGGCTGTGGACCAGATGAATTTCTACGCCCCTAAGGGTCATGTCATGTCCTGCTACCCGATACAGGCGCTCATGCATCTGTACACGGCAGGGGATGTATGGACCAGTACAGTGGGGTAAAGATGTACTTGGTTCACACGAGCCATATGTGTACAATGGGCCTACGGTTTATAGTACTTATCCGAGAAGACTCTTTCACCACCAGAACCACAGTGCGAGCGGGCCTTAAACCCATGCTGTTCTTATTACTATGGCTTACGGTTCCCCCGCTCGGCCATACAACTCGCAGTTTCATTCAGATTTGTGCAATACAGCATCATCTATTCACTGTTCTGATTCAATTGTTTTATTTGAATTACTCGAACCCCTTTCATACGGAACTGTAAATCGGGAATATTGCAGTAATTCGTAAATGGCAATTTAGTGTGAAAGGGTACTTTCATTATAATTTTTATGTCTAGTCAAGCCTGTCACTCGGGCCTACCTAGGCATAGGTCAGGCAAAAGATATCTTTGAAACCATGTCGGTAGCCAAAACTTAATTTGAGTTACAATACTTTTTATACAATAAACATGCAAGGCCTAGGTTTTACTCAGGTAAGGTCAACTAAAGTTATGTTGTATTTTTTAACAGTTACTCTCGTGAAGACGTGACCCATGACCTTGACTGGAGATCATTTGAGTTACTTATCTGAGAGCAGGTTAACATGTGAAAATGGCTTATGTGTGTCTTGTGAAGGGATTGTTACCTATTTAATAGGACAATGATTTTCTTTTGGCAATCCTTACCCATGTGTGTATATTTGTCCTGTGAAGGAATTACAATTTATCTAAAAAGACAGTGATAATTTGCTGTTGGTAATCTGTGGCCATGTGTGTTTGTCTTGTGGAGGGATTGCTGCCTATCTAATAGGACAGTTATTATTTACTATTGGCAATCCTTGTTTATATGCTCGCCTTGTGAAGGAATTGCCATTTATCTAATAGGACAATGATGATTTGCTTTTGGCAATCATTGCATTTTTGTTTTGCTTGTGAAGGAACTACCATTTTTCTAATAAGACAGTAATAATTTGCTGTTGGAAATCCTTGGCAAGTGTGTGTGTTTGTCTTGTGAAGAGATTATCACTCATCCCATGCCAAGTAAAAGAGGAAAAATGTTACCTGTACAATTGGACTCACAGCAGTACATGCACACTGACCAGTACATGACATCAATGCCTCTTTGCTCTCATCCTCATAATCTTCAATCTTCTTTCTCTGCTCATAGTCAGCTAGCCAGACTCTTGTATCCTTAGATATATCTCTATAAAAAAAACAGAATGGCTGTTAGCAGAGTTGGTTAAAATAGTGGAAGTTATCAACCTGTGTGCAGAACCATAGTAAGGGCCTATAAAAAAATGTTTTTGTTTTTTTTGTTTACTAATTTTACTATTCAAACAATCAATTTTTTCTGTTATATTCACTTGAAATTCTTTGGATGTTTTAACATAAATTAATATGAACGATTCTCTAACTCACAAGTATGGAACAGGCCTACAATGATCAATACTCGCTGTAGGCTGGTGCTCTGGTATCTGAATTGTGTTTACACTAATCTAAAATAATGGTGGACGATTTAGTAGCTCAACGTGAGATCACAACAACATCAATTTTTATGCTTTAATAGGATGATAAACTAATAATTATTTTTATGGGGCCTAATCATTTGTCCATGGTTCAAATTCATTGCTGCTCTTCTTGTCTTCAAACTGTAGAATCATAATACAAATTCACAATGCAATATCTGAGGAAGCAGTTGACGCAGCCGTTGCATTTTGGACTTTCCAATCACAAGGCCAGTGGTTCGAGGCTTACTCTGGTCAGCTGTTTGTGTTCCTAGGACACTTTATCCATGGTACCTCTCTCCATCCAGGAGTATAAGTGGGTACCTGGGAGGTACAAATGCTGTATGCACTGAATGCAGCTGCAACATTATGGAATGGATTGTATTCCGTAGGTGTTTGTTCCAATGACTAGGAGTAATAATTGTGAAGCACTTAGAAGCCTTGGCAGTAAGTGCTATATAAATGTCATATTCTTATTTTTAAATAAGAAGTCATGGTATTTGTCCAGTGTGTAAACATGGGTCGGCTCATATACATGTCAAAGAACACAGTACACTATTTGTAAAATTTCTTGTATTGTGCCATTGACATCATTTAATAACAACAATGCAATAAAACTTGTAACGCACCTATTAAACTTAACTTGCCACTGGTGCCAAGAGAAAAATTATTGATAAGTTGCAGTAAAAATTAAAATGTAAGAAGTAACAAAAATAAGTAGGTGTTCAGTTGAGTGAAAAATAATTGTGGACTATGGATATTATGGTCGACCGGGAGAGAATTCCAAAGTGTGGGAGCAAAGAAAAAGATATTTCAAGATGGTTAAATTGCCTACAAGTCTCTGAATACATTTTTCCCTGCTGTTTTTGTTGCCGTTATCATTATTATTATAGCCTGTCTCACAGGCCTTACGGTCGGGTTTATTTACTTTTATTGCTTGATTCCATTTAAGGCGCTATTGACATCCCATACTCACTTATTTTAGTTTACCTGTAAGGCCTGTTAAAACGATTCAAGCTTGACGATTCGCATGAATGAAATGACGTATTTTGTCTCTCCTTATTTGGCATGTGGGCAGTTCGCAATAATGTTTACCTTTGGTCGACCAACCAAAATGCTTCCTTTCTGAGTGAACGATCTAAAAGCCTAAGCACCATTTGAGAGACTACCAAACAACAATATACCTGAAAAGTATTCTCACAAATGTCATTTTGTCCTATTCTAATAAAAAAAACTCGGTTCTTATTTCTCGTACAGTTGCAATCGTCCATCACGTCGCCTAGGGATTATTTCTCCATGGGTAGTCTCAAATCCATCCGCGCATGAAGGCCTTCGGTGGTAACACCAAACTTTGATTAGAGAGAGTGATGCAATGGTATCACATGATTTTCAAATTCAATCAAGTGTGACGAGTTACAACTGTCTAACGGGTGTAAATCGTCATGCTTGAATCGTTTTAACAGGCCTTAAATAAGCGAGTATGGGATGTCAATAGCGCCTTAAATTGAATCAAGCAATAAAAGTGAATAAACCCGACCGTAAGGCCTGTGAGACAGGCTATTATTCTTAGTATTACACAGGTATTTGGACAGTGCCATCAGTTTATTAAACTTTTTTTTATATGATCGGCAATCAGAAACTTGTAAAAGACTAAGTTAATGGTTGGTATTGAAGACCTCAAGACCCTTCCCAGAATACAATGGTATAGACATGTCAGACAAAGCAATGGCTGGGTAAACATGGTAAAAAAACATCCAAGGTTTCATGTGATAAGGACCTTACAGACCGAAAAAGACATGGGAAGAATGCTTATAACAAAACCTAAAGAAGATAGTCATCACTGGCATGGTCACACATGATCATAATGCCTGAAGAAGAAAGCTCAAAGACAAGCCACGCAGGCTCCACCCTCTGGAAGAGGACTAATCAGTGCCTGTATAAAACAACCAAGAATAAGTAAGTAATTAGTAAGCATAGATACCTGAAGTATTTCATGACAGCGTATGGGTAGGACGATCCCATCTCATACTCCATTCTGATTTTTTCGGCTGAACTCTGCAGCCATTCGTCATCAGGTGATGTTCGGATCTGGTCAAAGTACGCCCGAATGACTACTGGTGATTCTGTCTCTTGATGTGAATCAGTTATCATTTCAAAACTCACTACATCACTTTCAGCAACATCGTCATCTGGAAAAAACAACAATAACAACAAAAACAATTACTGTAGATCCCTTTATTTTCGCGGCCCTAAATGTTCGCGATTTTAAGATTTTTAACATTTTGCGACTTTTATTTTCGCGATGGGACGTTTTCAAAACACAATAATTTTCGCGATTTTTACCTGTTATTACGTTGGACATAAATCAGTTATTTGTTCGGAAACTATTTTTTAGTTGAGAACCATAATGTTAGTTTTAAAACTAGAGTGCTTGTCCGTGATAAACAATGTTTAATAGGCCCCCGATTCATCTACCTCAAATATTGCGAGGTATCAGCATCAGGCTATCATCGCGACGGATAGCGAGCCGACTCTGGTTCCTAGGCCTAGACTGAGGCTAGGCCTAAGCCGTTTTCAGTTGACGATTTCTACGATTTTATTCACCCATTGCCACGTAGATTACTACCCTCCATTAGGCTACGATTGTTTATTGACCAATGATGGGAAATGCCGTTTTGAAAAAATAAACTTGATTTCGGTATTATTATCATCGGTAATTTATCTTGCAAACTATTTTTCAATGAACATGTGTTTACTGTGAGAAGCATTCGACCTCGAAGTGTATAGCGCCACCTAGGCTAGGTTACAATAAAATGGCAGCCTCCAGTAGTGGAAAATGTTTCAAACTTTGCCTTCAAACTACGATTTTGTAACCAACGAAAAGGGTGATTTTGAAACCCAAATTATTACGATAGTTAAATTTACAAAATATCTATCTTGGAATAGTGCCAAAATTATTATTTTCACAAAATAAAATTATTCTTAGACGATCTCAGCCTACTAGGCATAGCTAGCCCCAGGCTAGGCCTCGGCCTACGCGCGCGACCTCGACCTACACATCGTAAATTCCTATATTTTCTTTGAGATATTCGCAGCCTTTAATTTTCGCGATCGACAAGTCATCGCGAAATTCGCGAAAAATTAAGGGCACGCGAAAATAAAGGGATCTACAGTACATTGCGAACTTCATAGTGTGGCATTTGCAAAAAAAACAATGATGAAATGCGTAGTAAAAGCTAGAGGTAAATGATGACCTTTCAGGGAAGTGGAAGTGTTAGAAGTGAAAGAAGTAGGCAATCTTATAGAAAGAGATAGATTGTGGGATAACTTTATTTCCTACAATTTTTGGGATAAGTTTACTTAATTAGACACAAAATTAGGGAAAAATGAAAATAAAAATACTAATCCTGATTTTGGAAATTATGGGTCAGTACAGCTTGGTGACACAAATAATTTTATTTATGCCTTACCAAGAAACTGTTCGGAAAATTTGAAACAAAGAGGACAGAATTTGACAAATAATATCATAAGCCACAATCTGTGCTGTGTGGATCACCACCTGCCCAGGAAAACTGACTAGGAAAGTTTTACCGAGCAGGAACGTGAACAGTGTGGCCTGGGTAAAATTCCTGAGTCATACTATAGAATGGCCTTCATTGGTCAATTGAATACTCCAGTGAGTTGTGACCTTGAGTAACATGGTTTATTTTACAAATTTTACCATAGCTTGTGGTAAAACTAACCATGCCAAATAATCCATCAATAGTAAAATTTAACCTTTTTAAATGTTACCAATTATCGTAAAATGTTTTTTTTTTTAAATCTAGTGCGACTGCGCTAAAGACACATTTGTAAAGTTTTAATTCCTTATAAACATACCATGGTGGGCTTCCTCATCATTTTGCAAACTGTTTATCTCTGCAACTTCCTGCACAGTTTGTAACCAGTCACTGAGGCACTCATTTCTCCTAAATGGTGGGAATAGCAGGTCACTACAGGGTTCTGTTGGTGTGTTCGTCGGTGTCTTAATCAACCATTCATTATTCTCTACAGCCAATGTTGGTACACCATCCTTAAACAAGTAAATCATTATTTTAATTAGATTAAATTCTGATAATCTTATACAAAATTTTACAAGATGAAAAAAGCATAAAATATGGAAATCAATAGTTCAACACAGACCCCCCCCCCCTTCCGTATAACTTGGACAAATATTATTTTATCTTGAAAATTCATTGTTTGCAATAAATTATCTGTGAAAATTACCTCTCAGATACCCAGCATCTTGTTTTGGCCTGGGGAGGAGAAACAACGCAAAATTTGGCACTGGTTACACTCGATGCTGCATCAGCCTCCTCTATCCAGCTCTGCTGGATCCGCCCCTGAACTCTTGTGACTGTTACCGGGGATGATAAACAGCTCATTATAAAACTCAACGTTATAAAATTAAAGTGCGAGCGGTAGTGATACTTACCATTTAAAATTCAGGAATCGTATAGATAAGGCAGGGAACTGTGAACCATGGCAAAGACAACAGTGAAGGCTAAAGACCTGCTCACACCTAGTTTTTAAGGCAGTCTTCTCAGATAAGAACTATCAACCATAGGCCTAGTGCAGACAAATAGGTTGTGTGCATTTTAAAGACCTCAATAAATCTTTTGAGATGACAAGATGGTTAACCCAGTGTACTGGTGCATGCAGCCATTATGGACATATAACGGTAGTGATGCTTGGCTGCAAAGGACATGATGTGACCCTCGGGGAGACGGGTGGATAATTAGGTAGGTAGGTTGGTAGGGCAGTAGGTAGGTGGGCAGGACAGTAAACGTGGAAGTTCAAAAGTGTATTAAGCACTTTTGTAGTGCATGCATTACAGAATAATTAAGTTTATTGCTACCCATTGACAAGGTAAAACATCCAGTGCAGTTGCAGGTTATACAGAATGTTTTTAAAGGCCGTCGGACACGTAAGCCAACTGTGTCCATCAACAGTCACTTGTGTCACAGCTGCAAGCAAATAGCTTACATGCAATGAGAGCGCAGTGCAAGGTTTTAAATGTTTGATATTTAACAGCTAATCATACCAACGGCGCAACATGTGCACTGGTTGTAAGCTTTAGTCATCCACCTTGCAATGTGTGACCCAATGGTTTATGTGAGGTGTCAACACAAAATAAGTCATGTTGTACAAAAAATCAAAATTGAGTTATTATTATATCCTGATAGACAATTTTATATGCGAGGTGTCACCACAAAATGAGTCATGTACAAAAAATCAAAATTGAGTTGGTATTATATTCTGATAGACGACTTTATAAGGTTTAAAGTGTTTTTAAATGAGGTTCATAGCTTCAGTTCAACCATAGAAAAAATCATTTTAAAACATAGGTATATCACACTTTGGAGAAAATTGACTTTAAAGATAAACAACTTAACTTCCTGTATGTTTTTCCATTGGTTTTGAAAAACAGCCTTTACAAAATGTACTTCCAAAAAAATGTTTATTGTAAATAAATTAAAACGGGATGTTTGTAAACATATAGTAGTAAACTTTCCAAAATAGCAAAAATCTCATTTTTATAAAATTATGACTTTCAACCTATTTTTGTACTTATCTCCAAATGACCTGGTGTACAACATGACTCATTTTGTCTCAATACCTCACACATAACAACAGATCATGTTGCCAAGTGCTTTAATTTACAAAATTATGTCTACCCACAGTCATTAAAGTATGAACGCATGTGAGCACACAGCAACACGGACCAGTTGCCATATAAATGGTATATGGGTAAAGCTTACGACCATCAGACATGGTGCGATGTCGGCATTATTATTTATGTATGTAAAGTGTTAAAATTTGTTTTTAATTTTAAACTTTTTAAAGATTTTAAGTTAAGTGATTATCAACCTACCAAGAATTTGTCTTTGTTCTCCTTCAATTCCGTCAAGCTTCTGTAGAGCTCCCCGTGATTGACTTGACGAACATCAGATAGACAAGGCTTTTTATTGGCGGTCTCGTTGTCAATGATAGACCTCTTGTTGGCTTGGATGTGACCGAATCTGTAGATTGAATCCCGAAGGTGCTTGTTGTCACAGGTAAACTGTATCTCACCATCTTCAAATTCAAATTTCAGCTGCTCTAAACTAATTGATGAATTAAATGATTAAATGAACTAATTTATGAATTAACAAATCTATTAAAACTTGTTAATAACAAGCTAATGAAAAAATGTAAATCTAGATTAGTACCGTGCTATAGCTTGTAGAGTGGCTTCATAGCTTGGGGAGTAGCGCCGTAGCTTGGTGTTTAAGGAGTGGCTTATTTAAGGATTGGTCCAGTAGCTTCGTGGTTGGTGTGGCGCCGTAGCTTGGTGGTTTGGAGTTGCGCTGTATCTTGTTTGTTTGGAATGGTGCTGTAGCTTGGTGGTTTGGAGTGGTGCTGTAGCTTGGTCGTTAAGGAGTGGCGCTGTAGCTTGGTGGTTTGGAGTGGTGCTGTAGCTTGGTCGTTAAGGAGTGGCGCTGTAGCTTGGTGGTTTTGAGTGGCCCTGCACCTTGGTGGTTTGGAGTGGTGCTGTAGCTTGGTGGTTTGGAGTGGCGCCGTAGCTT
>JAOTQE010065975.1:0-17764 GCA_025631205.1 Nesometra sesokonis
CAAAAATAGTGAAAGAGTGAGATTGACTGGAAAATAGTGAGACTTCTGCCAAAATAGTGAGACTTGGGAGCTCTGCTCTTTATAGAGGTCTATGGCCTCAATAATGTCGCCGTTCTGTAATTTTTTTCTTATTTTATTTTTTTCCCTTTAATTTTTTTCCGAGAATGAAGGGGGGGGGGGGAGGTGGCTAGCCACCCTATTCACCACCCTAGATCCGCCACTGACACTTAAACTTGTTGATTTTGCCAAAGCCAAATTATTTCTAAGTCAAATTTATTTTTCATGCCATTTTGGCGTGTTTTCCATTAAATAATGATCTCTAAGTCAATTTTTTTATTGCCACTTTGGATTCGATTTAGGCAAGTCTGTATAATTTTTTTTTTAAATGAGCAAGTTGAGATCAGTATTAGTTTTTGTCATTTTCAACTGAGTATAAATCATTAACTACATGCAGATTAAAAACAAAATTGTTACAATATTACTTTCACATTGCCTGATTTTTATACAGTATTTCATTTGAATTTAAATAATAAATCTGTCTTAAGCACAGTGTATTACAGTACTGTATTGTTAACACAAACTGAAAGCTTGAAGTGGGTCATCATAAAAGGATGAAATGCAATCACAATCACCCACTCAAAAACACAGCTCAAAGAATGTTGATATGCATTTGCCAAACCTTATTCTAAATTGCCTAAAACAAATTCTGTATCCAGAAAATGGGGATGCTCCTCCACAATCGGACCATTATACTTCGTGAATGTACAATTTTTCTCCTGGTAATTGTATTATAGTTCTTTTACTCTGAAGGCAGAAAAGGATACAAGAGGTGTAAAGGGAAATAATCCAGGCCAATCTTAATGTTTATGGTCCTAATTTTATTGCTTTCTACATCAGAAGGGAGATGTTTTAGCACCCTAGGGCCCGTTCGTGCGAGTTTTTTCTGTGTTTTACATGGTTATTTACAGGTTAAAGAAAAATCCCGGTTTCGCCTGAACGGGTGTTAATTGTAGGCCGCCCGTGGATTTTACAACGAACCAGCCTGATATGGCAACCCTGCAATTAGCTGGATATTCTTATTTCAATCACCCACTACAGACAAGGATGCATATTTTAATGGTATAAAACCCACTCCAAGTATAATTTCAAAAACATGTTGTCCATATAAAAAGTTAGCCTATAGTGCTAGGTCATCATGCCAAAATGACTATTCATTGCTTATGAATGAGGCAATAACATATAACAACATACAGAGCATTATTCTTTTGGTACCTGTACCACACGGACTCGGTAACACAAAACATTTGAGTTGCTTCATAAGAGCTGAGGGCCTCGAAAATTTTTTGGCATTAGATGCTCTCTGGTGCACTCTGAATAGAGCTCTGGTGTTCAAATTCAACCTTTAAAATGTGTTAATATAGGCTTAATAAATTAGAAATATGAAGGGTTTGAGATTTTTAATACAAACTTTGGAGTTAATAAAGTAAAACTTGAGATTAGGGGAAAAGCATGAGAATTTAAGCGAGTGGCTTGAGGGCTTGAGGTGTGGTCGAAAAGCTTTAGGGGCTCACGCCAGAGGCGCAAGACTTGGTGGGCGAAGGTCTTAAAATACATGTTAGGATGAGTGAACAAAACTGAAGGTAGATGCCCCCTCCCACCTACGGCCAGCACAATTACATTCTACAGTAGACCTAGATAATTCTGTTAAAATAACTTACCATACTTTTAGTATGTTTGTGATGAGGGCTACGAATAATGTATACAGTACAATGGAACTACTGTAAATGAGCCAAGTACTCTCTCAGTTAACACTTTATTATAAGATCGTGAAAGCATGTGAAATGCTACACATCTAACTCTAGTATTACTATTAACACCTCTCAATTGTTTCACCAGTTGGCACATTGTGTACATAAATAACAAGCTCACACAACTGTTCAATCAATGTTAAACTAACTTTCAAACTCAATTATAGAATGCCGTTGAAATGGAATGAACTGCTGTTACCGTTGTTTTTAATAGGTGTATTTAATCATAATTGTAATTAATAGGATAATGTACAGTAGTTTGGAAGAGCATTATATCACTTTCACACAGAAAATACCGCAATGTTACCATAACCATACTGGCATTATTGTCAGCAAAACAGTTTCACACATAAAGTAAAACTGGGTTAATATATGATGGTTTCCTATGTGAAACTGTCCAATGGAAAGGCATAAAATTGGCGGTCTTAATTTTAGAGGTGCTGTTTTTACCAATATTTCCCAATTTGACTTGTTTTGTTCTACTTCACCACAAAAGCTGGTATTATACAGTACTTGACACTTCACATACACCTGATCTAAATAGTAACGGCAATTTGTAATAGGGTCTAAGGTAGGTGATCTACCGAATACCGATACTGTATCGGCATTAAAGGGAAAGTACCTTATCAAACTAAAGCTGACATTTGTGAATTACCGCAATATTCCCGCTTTACATTTCTGTGTAAAAGGGGTTATAGAGTTTATGCAACAATGCTATTATGCTCAATGAAGCGTGAAACCATAAACAGGCTCACGCATCGCAGATGGCTGGACATACAGCTTACTCCTGAGTAAAACATTATTTGAAAGTATTCAAAGTTTCATTTTTGCTTTAGGGATCTTATAAAATGTTTATTTTTTGAAAAAAAAAATGTTCAACTTTGCTGTTGTCCTAAAATAGGACAGGAGTACGAGACATGGGCAGTGTGAAAATTGGTGCGGCTTAGCCTAAATGCAGTCGACCATGCGTTCCCGCCTTCTTACTTACTCAGAAATGGATTGAAAAAGTTAACTCGTTAGGCCAAAACTTGTTTCAATAATATGTGACATTTACTGTATATAGCGCTTATTGCCAAGGCCTCTAAGTGCTTCACAATTATTATCCCCAGTCATTGGAACAAACACTATGGAATGCTATCCATTTCATAATGTTGCAGCCGTAATCATCGCATATGGCATTTGTATCTCCCAGGTACCCACTTATACTCCTGGGTGGAGAGAGGCAACGTGGATAAAGTGTCTTGCCTAGGAACACAAACAGTTGACCAGAGTGAGCCTCGAACCACCAACCTCGTGATTGGAAGCCCGAAACACCACCGCTGCGCCAACTGCTTCCATAGGGTCGTTTTTGGTGGTGACTGGGCAATACACTGGAAGACTATTCTAGTAAATGCCAACTTTTTTTATTTCAGTTGGATTTAGCCAAGCCACATCTTTTTGGAGTTGCGTAGCAACCTCTTTATTCATTTTACATTACCCCATTTTATGGTTTTTCATGCAAAGACGATTTTCTAACCATCAATGCCATCTTTAAAACACTTTGACATTTTTTGTCATAGAACTCCTCATACTATTTATTTTTTACTAATTTTTGCCATGCTTAAGAAACACAATGTCTTTATGAGATATCCAGAATGGGTCTTAATGTGTGAGACTCATGCATAATGCATGAGAGTGTGATAATGTATGTGGGTTTGACAATTGTCTAATCTTTTCCAAAGAGCTAGTGTATTGCATTATAGACATCAAAGAAGAATGATGCAATTCATTCATTGAGTATGCTTGTTCGACTGTTTCTTTTCCACCTTAATATTGCAACAACCGTTTTCAGAATCATTGTAACGCTACTTGTCCTTGTCAAATTTCCAATTAAATTAATGAGACAAGAGTTAATTGAGATGCGATCTAATCCAATCACATCACTGACAGTTAATTTAAAGAACAAATTGTACAATCATGATAATCAATAAGCAAAGAGAAAGAACTGCGCTTGAAATTTCACTGATTTCATCATTACATAATTCTTACTCGCTGATAAAATTTCATCGGTTTTTATAGATATATTATTATGTAAAAGCACTTTGAAATAAAACCAAAATTACGCTTACTTGTATACGTTTCGTTGACTTCCAGTCAACATCGTCAGTACGATTGTGTCTGGTTTTCAGATTTCATTCTTCCTCTTGGTGTTTTTTGGCAGGCACCACCAACGGTTGAACTTTCACTCTTTTCAAAAAGGCTGTTGTATATGTTGGACAAATGATATCATCTCGATTCATATTATTCTTAGTCTTCCGTATCCAGATTGATTCTTTAATTTTTCTTTCCAAATATGGGAATGCCAGGAGGAAAAAAGAAATCTGAAAACCAGACACAATCGTACTGACGATGTTGACTGGAAGTCAACGAAACATACACAAGTATGCATAATTTTGGTTTTATTTCAAAGAACTTTTACATAAAATTATACTGTAAATAATTCTTACCCTTTCAATGTATTACACTTTTTAAGAAAATTAGGCAATTTTGAAATAAATACAACAGTAGTTTATTTTGAAATTCTTTTATGTGTTAGAGTGGAAACCTACAAATCTCCAAAAGACATCACAAACACAACTTACTGATTATAATGGTTATATCATGGCTTAATATTTATGAGGAGGGTACCGAAAAGCATGTTTGAAGCACTCTAACCACCCGTGGATACGAGTCTTGAACTTCAAATCTCTCGATTGGGATTCCAGGCCTCGAATTTGGGCTTTGTAGGGGCAAGGCCATTTTGGGCTTTATTTGAAGGGGTACAGGGCACCCGAGGCCATTTTGTTTAAATTGTATTCTTATGTATTACTTAAAATAAGGGGCACCAAAGCCAAAGTGGCCTTGATGATGGTCAAATTTTGACGGCACCGAGGCCAAATGAGAGGGCACCGGCGCCAAATGGTCTTGGTGCCTTGGTTAAATTCTAGCACTGGGACTCTGACCAAAATCACTGCGCCAACTTCTCCCACTAAATATACTATACTTTACATACAAAATTGTTTTATGTCAAGGAAATATAGAAAGAACTCTAGTCTACAAAAGTGTAATAAAATATACCAAAATCTTTTATGGTGCACAGAAAAATGTACAATTTACAGTACTATTAGAGGAAAAGTGTATACAAAATATACTATTAGGTCTACACAGTTAACATAAGAAGCAAATTGCATTCAATAAAATTACATTCCGATAAAAATGTTTTAACTTGTCAACATAACAACTCCTGACATCAATTTTACTGTATTATATACAGAATTGTTTTATTCAAGAAAATATAAAGAACAGTTCTAGTCTATAAAAGTGTTATAAAATATCAAACCCTATACAAGTGCAGAAAAGATCGAAAATATATTACAAGAAAAAATTCAGTATTATTGATAAAGACAAAGCTATAAAAAAACTACAATATTTCTCAAAACATAATTTAATACACTTCAAAACATGCACAACTACTTTAATCAACTATAGGACAAAGATTAGTCAAATTTCCAAAACCAACCATTAAGACCATTCTTAAAACTGGATTTCATGCTAAACCAGCACTTTTTAAAGTTACAAATTTATGAAACTAAAGCCCCTTTCACACAGAAAATACTGCAATGTTACAAACCATGCCGGCATTATTGCCGGTCGAAACCCTTTCACACAGAATGTCAATGTACGGTAATATAATGGTTTCCTGTGTGAAAGGGTCCGAGCGAAGGCATAAAATTGGCAGTCTTAATAATAGAGGTTTCCAACTTTGACCTTTATTTAGTTATGCTTCACTGTGTAAGCAGGGATTACACTGTGGAACCTTTCATACACATCTGGCGAAGGCAGTGAGAGGAAAGGTACAGTAATATACTGTATTCTAGGGTCTGAGGTGTTCTAACAAATGCCGCACTGTGCCTGCATCGAAGAGAAAGAACCCTTCCACACTAACGCCGGCATTTGCGAATTATCGCAATATTCCCAGTTTACAGTTCTGTGTGAAGGGGGTTCAAGAAAACTTGCAATAACTGTCCCTCTAAACTGAATTCTCCAGAAAACAAAATAAAATGGATGGTCCAAAAATGGTTGGTTTTGGAAGAGTTGGCTAGACAAACTTTTTACTTCTTACCCCATGTATCTGCCATAAAGGCCGGCGTTTCTTCCCCTTTACGATTTTAAGATTATGGCTCATGCGTAAAATAAACGGCTCAAGGCCAACTGATAATAGTAGGTTGTTGAAACGCAGTGTCATCTCAGAAAAAGTCCCGTATCATCTCAGAAAAATTCACACGTCCTGTGAGAAAAATCTCTGTATCCATAAAGAAATTACGAGTTTCATCTCACTAAAATTCCTGCATCTTCTCACAAAAATGTTGGCGTCATCTTACAAAATGTTCTCGGCAGAATGGTGTAGAAGAGGTAAACAGACAGCACTGGGGAAAAACATACTCTTACTAACATCTTAAAGTAGTACAACCATAATATATTTACCGATATAAGGTACTTATAGGCCTAATATACCCGTGATGAAACGGTAGTACAACATCAAATCCATCACGTTTAATGGGAAAAAACATGTAACGCATCAACATTTCAAGACACATTTAATTACATTTGCTGTAATATAAACCCTAATCGCTTTCAAAAGTCAAGATGCAACGTAATCTCCTCTTAACTGTATCTGACCACTTAAAAACGTCCTCTACCAATCAGAGAAGGAAACGAAGACGAGGAGGTCATCGGGTGAAGTGTATGTTGATATACATTAATAAGTATCAATCACATACGATAACTTAAGATTCACCACTGCAACGTTAAAAATATATTGTATCCCTATAAAGAAATATGAGCTCGATCAAATATAAAAAATGTATCAAACTGTATTATGCAATATCCACTAGGAAAGAACATTAAAAATAATAGTTTCCTCATTAAGGTTGCAAAATACTAGCTCCGTTGGATACAAACATGTAGATGTACAGTATCAATAAAAACGTAAAATAGTTTATATGAAATATTATTAAAGTCTATAAGAATATCAAAAATATGTATTCCTCATCCATCAGAAATAAAAATGTTGAGTTTATCAAAAAAAAAAACCCAAAAATTTAGTACACACCACTGCAAGAACGTTAAAAATATAGTTTCCTCATGTGTTGCAAAATACTAGCTACATCAGAAATAATGTATGAATCACAAACATACAGTACAATAACAGCTGTAATAATGTAAAAACATTAAAATTTACAAATAAAAATGCAGAGATTCCTCATAGTATAATAATAAATATAGCAAAATAGTAGCTCCATCATTTTAGATATCAGTCGTATAACACTGCATACTCTATAGTCAAACTGTAGCGAGAAGTAGAAACAGAAACATCGCAGGCTTAAGGATGCTGCGAAAAAAATAAAATGCTGTTAAGTTCATAATATAAATTCCATCTCAATCAAACATTCCTGTCCGTGGATGATAAAAACATTTTCAGTTTTGGGTATCAGTCGTATTGCACCACATGTACTTTAAACCGTACGGTCTCGAGGAAAAAATTATGCAGAAACACGGCCTGAAGGATACTATGAAAAAAAGGCAAAATGCTGTTAGATTCAAAATGTACAAAATTCCTCTCAATTATAGAAAAAAACAGAAAAGGTTCCTATCTACGGATGCTGTTAATACATTAACACACTTTCAACACTGGATAGTCAGTTTTATATCACTGCATGCTGCTCTGTTAGAGTGCATTAAGAACATTATGTTCACCGATAACTCTAAATAGATGTGTCAAAAGATCAATGAATCGGAAAGAATTACTTGGATACTATAGAATCATTGGTCGGAGATAAATCATTGAGAAAATTAATGTTCAACAACGAGCTAAAAATAAACTAATGATATGCTAATAAGATGTCGAAGGTACGAGACTCATTTTAGTTGATTTTTACAGTTGCCTGTATTGATAATTTACAAGCTGGATAAAAATTTAAATTTCAATAATTTTTACGTGATCAATCAAAATGTCAGCTATAAATAGATCCAAAGTGTGTTTCCATAAAATAAATAATTATTTGCAATTTGATCTTTTTTGTTTCCAATTTTTTTTAATTCTAATTTTATGTATTTTTTTCAATTTGCATGATAATTTATACATGTGGGCTTGTTTCTAGTGAGAAAAAAATAACCGTGTTTTGAAAACTGTTATAAAAAAGCATGTTTTTTTTCCCCAATAGAAATGGGTCTAATAAAAAAACATGGTTAGAAATACGTTCAAAATAACTGTTTGAACCCTCACTTGTTCTAGGGTTGGCTTTCAAAAAGCATGGGTATTTTGTGGTACACCTTTTAGCTGAAATGCAAATACCATGACCTGTCATTGACAGGAATTAACATTTTGTTAACAAATTCTTCAGTTGCATGGACCTGTATCAATTCTATATGAAATATAGATAGACGAAATACTACTTGGAAATGTATGAAAAGAAAATTTTCATGAATTTCATGAACCCCACGAAAGTCCAAGGACTTCCAAGTGGGGTCATTTTAGTAGAGACTTAGCAGAACACTGGTTGACAATCCCCTACTCTTTTCTGAAGAGTCCAGGGCTGTAGCCAGAGTTGAAAAACAGATGAGGCGCGACTGGTGTCTTGGGGGAGTTGGCGTGTTCCCTGGTTAGGGGATGGGTATGATAGGGTGTTGGGTTGAAAATTTCAAACGAGGCGACCGCTTCGTCTACCTCATGCTGGCTACGGCCCTGGAGTCTAGTGCATTCTTTAAATTGCACATGAAGTATGTTGTACATGGGACCAAAGGCTTAACATCTCATCTGAAAGATGATGTGTTAATAACATTTATTTCAACCCTCCAGGCAAAACATAAGCAGAATAGCATGGTGTTTGGTTGACCCAGGGACTAGAAAATCTCAATAGTTCAGCCCAGTGCACAGTGATTTCCACCAGTTTAACCAACTAAGCTAAATTCCATCTTAGGTAAGAGGGAACTATTCTGACGACAACCAAAAGAAAGCAAATTATGTTTATCTTAAATCAGTATTACTGATTAAGTATTGATAGGAGAAATAAACATAAGGGTTTAACTGTAAACCTGAATGCAATTAGCCAAGAAGGATTTCCCATCTCATGTATTATCTGTTATCATAACCATAGTTTAAATATTTAAAATTTCATTATTTCTAACAGCCTCGTTAACCTATCATTAACGATAAATCAACTTTACAAAATGTAAAAGTTGAACCAACAAATAGACATGGTGATAGGTGGATCCAGGATTATGTAATCGGGGGAACACACTATTTCTGGCTGTAGGGATGTTCTATTTTTTTAAATTGACAATCACTAATGTTTTCTGAAGTATGTACAATGTTCTTTAATGTACACATGGGCTTCATGCTGTAGAACGAAATAAGACCAAGAGCTAAACATCCCATCTGAAAAATGGTGTGCTATTGATTTGTATTTTGACCCTCCAGCCGAAACAATGTGTGATGTATTCAAACTAGGAACCACAAAACATAGTGCTTCATTGTAGAACACGGCGACTGCAACCAGCTGAGACTGCGCTAAAAGCAAATAGCAATTTGTGCTAAATAAGTAGGTTTTACCTTAAACATTAAAATATCAAGAGAATATTAAATGCAGCAGCTGCTACAAACCATTGTATGATGAAAGACAAAAAAAATAATTGTCCGAAATAAATAGGGCGACAATTTTAACCCTACAGAATGAGCATGGGTAGCATATTATGGAGACATAAAACAGCATACTAGCAACAATCATTTGAACATTGTAAGCATTCAAACTTAGTTATATATGAATCAAAAATTTACTGTGATACAGGCCCTTTGAGGTGAGCCATCACTCGTCTAACACTCACCTACATCTTGAGGTGTGCCAGTCACAGCACAACTAAAGTGGGTAAATTTCTACACATGAAGATACAAACAGCTCACCTACACTGCTCACCTGAATGTGTCGAGGAGTGCAATTTGTAGCACACCTACAATTTTCAGATAGCAAGACCTGTATTATACTACATGAAAATAAACCCCAAAACATAAATGAATTTAGTGTTGGCGAAGTATATAATCCAAAAAATGCACCCTCAAAGTGACAGTGTTTCCAAATATGTGACTCTCAAAATGTACATCTCAAGTATGCTGCCAATTAAAAAAAAAATATCTTAAAATCCTGGTAGAGAATATGTAGACAAATGCAAAATTAGTCTGCGATTTTAACTACAGGCAAGAATAATATCCAAAGAATTACTGTAAAACAAATGGCGTATAAATCCTGCGATATTAATCGCACAGCAAAATATCAAAGCATTCTATATTCAAACTAGTAGATAATGCAGACATATATTATTACCGTAGATGAGCATATGAAAGATAACCAGAAAACAGATTAATGTTTTGAGAGCGTACGACTGAATAAACTTGCCAACAATATGCAAATGTTTCAATTAATACGAACACAATGATGACAATGCGAACATTCATTAGATTGTTTCAGCGTTACTTTTTTCCATTTCAATATTAAAGATTGTTCGTGCCAATGTACAGATTAAACGACAATAGCATTATTGATCTCAATGCAAACTTGGCTGTTGCTAGCCAACACGTGGTAACCTACTAATGAAGAAAACGATGGGTTCTGTAACGAGATGCGGATGCGAGAACCCAAATGATATATATGGTAATTGGACGCAAACAAATGAAGTATGACATGCACCTAGATGAGGAAATCAAACAGTGTTGGAGGCACGACAGGTGACTAGCAGACTAGCAGACTACTTCAATGATTCAACGACATTTATTTCATCAAATGCAGATACAACAAAAATACAATGCATAGATGAGGATCAACTTAGAAGTCAATGAAGTACTTTAGTGGAGCTTAAATAAAGATGGATAAATTAAATACTGTAATTTGATAAACAAAATTTCTTGGTTTCTTTCTTAAACTGAATAAAATTGCATTTATCTTTAATGAAGCTTGGTAACTTATTGCATTGAATGGGGACCTTGGCGGTTAACAAAAAAGTGAGTTTTAGTGAGTTTAGAAAAAGGTACAACCATATTTCAAAGGTAGTAACGTCTAGATGGATTACTTCATAGAAAATTAGTAACAGATACAAGAGACAAGATGAGGCATTGTGCTGGTGACATACAATACAATACAATACAATACAAATCTTCCTAATTATTCTGGATAAAGCACTCCTTCAATACAATAAGAACGGGTCTCCCAAGAAGTGCAGATTTATATACCAGCCAACTTTTTTTGACGCCAATGCGCAAGACATTTCCCGCTGCCGGTGCTGGGCTAGATTTACACTGATTTCGATCTGACAAGCAAATAAAATTTTAAAAAAACAGCAAATACTGTATTTGTCCATTTTAAGGCCCTTTTTCCCCTTTTATTATAATTGTTTGGACTGTTTTTATTGTATCTTGCTCTATATTGGCTCAAGCGTGAGAAAAACTACTGATTGGATGTCTACGCGTAAAAATTCTGCCAATGCGCGATATAAATTATGTACAGTCTGCACGAGGCATACAAAATTGAGACTCGCTCCTTATGTGTGAGAGTTGGCAGGTACATTACTGTATAATATACAACATTAAAATTATACTAACTAGACAAAAATATAGAAATTTACAAATGGTTTTAAAATTCCAATATATTGAGTAATAAAAAAATCGACTATTAGTATTAACTGGAAGTTCATTCCATAACACTGAGGCTTTGTAATAAAAACTTCTTTTTCCATGAGAGTTGTTCTATGTTTTATGATTAGAGTATTAGATGATTGACTTCTAGTATATTTAGTGTGAAGAGTTTACACGAATTTGAATTGGCTTGACAAATGTGATGATACAGAACCATGCAAGCATTTCAAAACCATATATCATCATGACAGATGTGTACAGTTTTAGTACACGCTTAACCCTTTCACTTTCTTCCCCCGGTACTACCGGAGATAAAAAATATCGTTAAACAGCCTACCCTCGGTACTACCGTGGGTATAATAAGTCGTTATTTTAACGTACTTGGCCATTGATAAACCCGCCCTCTTTAGTTTTTATACCATTCTTGACAAATTTCCAAATAAAAAAAAAATGCATTCCCCAGAATATGCGTCCTCTATATTTTTTATTTGTTTAGTTTTTCATGATTTTATCAACAAATGTTTATTTGTGTCTACTTTGTTATAAAATGACCAAAATCATTCAAACTTTTGATATTTCTATTCATTCGTTTAGTTTTTTTTTTTTCATTTATTTATCACCTATTTTCCATACAAACATGTCCGGCACATAGGTGGAACTAACACCTAGCAGTGAAAGGGTTAATGATAGAAAATAAATTAATGATGGAAAACACTTGAGAACTTGGAGCACGAAAAACCACTGGAGTGGTTTGAACAGAAGTTGAGGGGTAGCCTCAAAATTAACAACATGTCACAGTAGATGAGCCAAACACTATAACACAATATTGAATAGTAGTATAAAACACCAGTAACGAGGTAATTGTGAACGATTACACCCTTGCCCATTTCATTCGAAATGTGTTGTTTGAAATCTCAGTTACTGTAAACTGTACTGTTAGCAAATTAACAGTAGATGGCCCACATACGCCTAATAATATACAGTAAACAACTTGATTATGACATTCTCTGAAAATGTGAAGTAAATTTGCCCAATAGTTTTTGAGATATGGATGTAAACAGACAGAAAGATAGACAGACATATAGATGGAGCTCACTGCAATACCCTCTCCACACTTCAGTGGGGCAAGGTTAACAAATAGGTTAAAGAACGTGACGTACTTAAGTAATTGGATGCAAACTATGCAGTAATTGTTAGAACTTACAGTACAGTAAATGAACTGGAAAGTAGAAAGATGAAGTGTATAGAACCAAACCTCACTATGAACAAGCTGTGTTGGTGATGCAGAAGTTTGGCATTACCAACAGTCACTATGATATGATAAACTTGGATTCAGTGGGCCAACCTGGATGACAAGCAAGCAGGATTGATGATGACACTGAATAGCAATCACAAGCACAAAGATTACACAAACCCTGATAGTGTGACCTGCCCTATTCTCACCAGCTGGGTTAATATTAGCACTTGGCGAACTCATAAAGCTGGGGTCAACCCATAATACATAGCAATGTAGAAAATTAATATTCTGAAATATAGATTAATTAAAACACAACATGGTCACAGTCACTAGGTATTCGTTTCTGAAGGAGTTAAGGAACCACAGAATATTGGTCAAAAGCCATTTTGAAAAGCAGTGGGGTAACTAATTAATAAATATCTGATGCATATTGTAAGTACCGGAGTAACAAATTATTCCATGCAATTTAATTTAAGGTGTATTTTGTGATATCTTCAAAATGATTTGGGTGAAAGGCACCATGAGACTAATTTCTAAAGACTGGAATAAAAAGAATCATATTATTATTACATTATTGCTAATTTATACCATCAATTACAGTACAAAAAATACCATTTGCAGCCTTTTGTTATTATAATTTCTACATGGTTGATAATGAGCTGCAATGATATGATTGGTCTTCTATTTTATGAATGCATCTTTCTTAATAGTAGGACTATCATGTTACTCTGATGAAGTGAATGGCTTTAGATTTATTGGTTAAATTACAGAATGGAGTAAATAATAGACTCCATGAATACAGACAGCAATAAAAATTAGTTTTTTTTTAAATTAAAAACTACTGTAATGATCAAAATAGAAGGCTTCGTTTACCCTTCGTAAGTTTACCCTTAATAAGGTGGTAAATTAATTAATTCCTGCTAGGGCAATTCCCTACGTTACGGACGTACAGCTTGAAGACATTGATAAGTTGTATTTTTAAATAAAGGTACAAAGAATAAAAATCTGCTGAATGTTTGTCTGGACCTATTGAATATGTGTTTCAAATCTCATTCAAAAACACTAAGCCATTTCCAAGAAAATCACAAAAAAATATTGCGTACAGACGTACATGATTAATATCAATTTTTATACCCACTTAAGTTCAATCTTATATTTCATCAAATGTTTCAGGGGTGAAATAGAAATTTCTTTATTTCCATGTACATAATGTATGAAAATTTGAATAAAAAACATTTGGGATTATCTATTTTTTTAAATTTTCAATGCCAGAGATTAGTTTAACTTAAATGCGACCATACAGAAATTATGTTACGGATGTACACTACCAAACTGAATTTGGTTTTTTGCTTGCAATTTTAAAATTAAATTATATTAAATATCTGAAAATTGACTGAATGTTTGTCTGAACCCAATGAAAAGTGTTTTTGTAATTTCATTACATAAAAATCAGCCACAAAAATTGTGTTACAGACATACAAATCCATTCATTTTAATAATACTCAGTTAACTTAAATAAAATTGTAGGAAATAACTATGATAGCACTCCATATTATATAGATTACAGTTTATTCAACTGTTTAAAGTCTTTAACATGACCATTTACCATAGTCAGGTATCAAAACTTCAGTCTTAGATGAGCATTACAGATGTACTGTTACCTGACATACACAAACCTATGCAAAAAAATTAAGAACTATATAATGAAAATCTGTGAATTACATGTGGCCCACAAAGCCAAAATATTATAGTTTGGACAAAAAAAATAAATAATGATATTGATTGATATTAGTCCTAAAATTAAAAAAAAAAAATTGTCATTATTCTGTTGCAGACGTACACAACATATAATATCTTTAATAATTTTGTATAGTCGCAATTATTTTTATTTAAAGAATATTAACAATATTCTGCTTCATTAAATAGTTGTATAGAACCAATAAAAATGATTTTTTAAATTTTAAATGGAAATGACATGTGCAAGAGTTGGTGTCCCAAACCTTGAATTCTATAAAAATATTACGGACATTTTCTTACGAACGTACACGTATTGTTATATGGACGTACACGAAAATGTATGCACAAAACAAAAAAAGCTACAATTAAATTTTATAATTTTTTATTGCATGTAGTCCACAAAGCTAAAAAAAAAAATTAAAAAGGTCAAATAACTTGGTTTTAGTTAATTATTTAAGTTAAGCTTGCCGAAATCGGGGATTGGATACTCGTTAACTACCAGTTATGACTGCCTTGAGCATTGTTCTCCAAAAATGTTGGCAGGTATATTAGCGGTTCCAAAGGTGGTGTCTTTTGAGAAAGTTCACTTCCTGCCATCGACTTCCTAAATACTCAGATGGATGCCATCAATTAGCAAATTGTTGCATTTACCATGAAACTGTCTGGAGAATTATAAGTCAGCACAATGGTAAATATTTACATATTGTTGTTAACAAAACCTTACTATTTGTTGTTTGTAACTCACAGGTTTATTTTATAAAAGAGACAGTATAATATATGGTTTGCCTTTTTATGCTTCAGTAACTACAGATAAAATGAATTAAAAATAATGATGCCTTCTACAGTACTTATTGATTGAACTTATGATTATGGAGTAAGAAATGATAAAATTAGTCAGAAAGATATACACTTAGTGCAGCAATTGTGGTTCAGAAATCTGATAGTTCTGGAGTTCAAAACTTATTACATTACCAATTGCTTGTATGCTTGGGCAATGAACTAAATGGGTATATCCAGGATTTGGGAAAGGGAGATGCTCAACCCCAATAGGACTTTGACAAGCAAAAAATAATTCCTATACTATCTGAAGTTTTTACTGATGGGAGAATAGCATCTCATCCAGCAGAAAATTAGTCTCATGATTGGGAATAAGTTCAGCCCCAATAACTTTAAAGTTCAGAAGATTTACTTACTAAAAAATATACATGTTAACTGTATACACAGTTGATAAGTCGTATGAACGTTTCTATTAATAAAACTATAAGAGATTTGAAAATTCTTCTCTGCATCCAACAGTACCTATACAAATTCTGGTCATGTTAGCCCCTGAGTTGCTCTGCCCTGCATAGTTACATCCCTGTAACTGTTTGATAAGTTGCATGAATGGTTCTATTATTAAAACTGTAAGACATTTGGAAATTCTTCTCTGCAATTGACAGTGCACTATACAATGGAATCCTGGTCATTTTGCACAGAGTTGTCATACAACCTGACCAAAAGCTAATTTAAATAAGATAGGTACCGAAACTGAAATTCAAAAACTACTAGAGTGCTCATCTTCAAACTTTTAACAGGGAGGAGACCTCCCTACTTTTAGGATATCAATATCATGATATAATCTTACATAAGTTTGAAGGAAAACCTAGAAAAAGATTGGAAACCCTGTGTATTTCCCTTTGTTTCTAACATCCTCCGCACTCAGCTGTTCATTGTTATGTGGTCACAGTGAGAAGTTACCAACTACTTTTCGGGTACTGCACATACCCTGTTACAATTTATTCCAACAGTGACAACCAATGCAAGCTCAGATACAAGGTATTCCAAAGTCAAGTGGTAAAATAAAAAAAAAACTCATAGATTTTGCACCAAATTCTATCTTGATAAGCACCTTCTTCTTGGTTGATTTGAAATGGAATTACACTCTAGTAATATTAATATGCTCCTTTGCAATTGGCTATACTATGGTAATATTTTTGTGTAATAACAATTTAATAATAATAATAATATAAATATTATATAATTATAGGCTAGGCCTAATTTTATTTTATTTATTTTTTTTTTTTTTTTTTTTGCTTTTACTAAATTTTTTTGTGAAAATAATGATCAAAAATTTTATTTTTATTTTTAAATGGAACATTCAGCTAATAAAACGTGAAGAAACCGAACAGTAAAACGGCGCGACCAAAACTCTCTGATTTGGGCTTAGGCCGGATAAATAGCATATTCCAGGCACTAAAAGCGTCGTTGGTCTCGGCATTGTACTTTCACGCAGGCGGCCCGGGGTTGTGTTCAGCATGGCCTAGGCCTAGCCATTCCGACTAATTTCAAACATAAGAAACGGAAGCTTGCTTTCATTAAATCTTAAAAACTACACTGTTTGGTAACGAAAATTACCTTCATTTCGTCATCCATGTTACTTTTCATCCGCAATCATGTTATAAACAATGCATTCAAATTCTAAGGTTGTTTTCGTTGATTCCATACAGACGCATACACAGTTTGAGGTCTCACCACTATAATTTTTTAAGTGCGAACTTAACACCAAAACACACCCATGCGTTTTTTCTTTAATATTGAACGCGTGTGACCTCTTTCACATGTATGTTTGTTTCTTGGTTAAAGGCTGTGTTTCAGATAAAAATTATCAATAATTATCATACTCATTAAATAACATTAATTTGCCAAGAGTAGTCACTTAGAGTTGTAATTTTGACATTAGCGCAAATTTTATTGGCAAAATTTCAAACATGTAGAGGGCGTTTTCAGAAAATGCTGTAGTTGGATTTTGTAGGCGTAAGTGGTTGTATGGTAATAAAAATTGATTTGTATCGATTGATCGATTAATTTCGATTGATTTATTTCATTTCATTTTATTTTATTAATGTCAGCAACATTGCGCCATAACACCACTAGAGTGTCCGTAGCCCCTTGGTCAATCGATTGATCTCAGGTAGGTTGGTTGGCCCGGTTGTTTGGTTGGTTGGTTTGTCGATTGTTCGTTGCTTGCTTGATGGCTTGCTCGCTTGATCGATTGATCGATTGATTGATTGATACTCCACTGAGTGCTCCTGAATTTACGTTTTTACTTCTATACTCAGTTTTTAATTAAGGAATTTATTATTTACTCCTCATAATTCACTTAAGAATTTGTACAAACCTGGTTACGGCACATTTTGGTAAATTGAACATTTTGGTAAATTACCAAAATGTGCATTTTACCAAAATATGCCGTAACTACGTTACTGCACATTTTGGTAACTGCACATTTGGTAACTGCTACAG
>JAOTQE010065986.1:0-17762 GCA_025631205.1 Nesometra sesokonis
TCTGGTTGTCATGTAATGATTTGTTTGTTTTTTTTTCTTTTCAGGCGTACCCACCACAAGATGTTTGTAATCTTCTCAGGCTATGCCTTCTTCCGTGTTCAATTTTATTTTATTTTTTTGTTTTGTTTTTTTTGTTTTTTTTTTGCATTTAATAAGAAGAAATTGAAGTTAATTTTATTTTTATCATTGTACCATTGTATATAGTCTACATCTGTTGACATGGAAGAAAATAAATGTCTTTAATTGAAATTGAATTGAATTGAAAGTGGATAGTACTAATGAAGATTTCAAGGTTTCAGTAGAAGATAAAGAAATTAAGGAATTTGATAATATTATTTTAGATGTGGAAGACATTATGGTCAATGATGTCCACTTCCGTAAATTTGGAAATTTGAAACTGAAACATTGGAAGCTATTAAAATAATATATACCAATGCACAAAGTTTAATAAATAAAATCGATGAATTGAAATTGATTGCAGTTGAGAGCAAGCCAGATGTAATTGCAATTACTGAATCCTGGACACATAAAAATATTGAAAATTCTTATTTAATGATAGATGGGTATTCGCTGTTGTGTAGGCAGGACAGACTTGATACCAAGGATGGTAGGGCGGTGGAACCTTGCTTTATGTTAAGAAATCAATATTGGCAGTTGATATAAGTGAGGTATTTTCAGGCTTTAGTAACTCTGTCTGGGCACACATTTACTTAAAAAGGAATAAAAAGGCCATTGTTGGTGTAGTATACCGTTCCCCTAATAGTTCGGACTTAAATAATTATATTATGTATACTGTCATCAAAGAGGTACTTAATAAATCCTGTCCTATTGTTATATTAGGGGGCTCCAATTATCCAGGAATTGATTGGAAAAATTTAGAATTCAGATGGGCAAGATTTTCTTGATTTTGTTCAGGATTTGTATCTTTCACAACAGGTATTTTTACCAACTAGGGGCAACAACACTTTGGATCTTATCCTGAGTACTGAGCCTAATATGATATACAATGTATTAGTGATTGGCAGACTTGGATCTAGTGACCATGACTTGTTAGAATGTTACTTCAAAATTGATACCCTTGTTGGCGAGAGCTGTGAATATGTATACGATTTTAGAAGGGCGAATTGGAATAACCTTAGGGTTAGCCTCTCTTATGTTGACTGGTCCTTTTTCAAAATTTGATCTGTCAGAATATTCCCAAAAAAACTTTGGCGTATTACTAGTAAGCCTAAGTTTATGAATAGACAAGTTGTCAGGGAGCGGAAATTATGGAGGTGCTACAAAAATTTAAAAGTTTCTCGTGAGAGTGTTTACCAAATTGGTTAAATCTAAGATAAAGAGTGCAAAAAGATTGTTTGAAATGAAATTGGCCAAAAATTGTAAGCAAGTTCCAAAATCTTTTTATAGTTATGTATTAAGGTCATGTACTAAGATTAAGGATTCTATTGGACCATTTGAAAACGACGCAGGCGACCTTGTTGTTGATGATTCGGAGATTCCAGAGATTTTAAATAAGAAACGTTCCCTGCAACCGAATCGGAAACATTTTTTAGGATTCTGAGGAGGACAAGTTAACTGATATTTTGTTTGGCTCGTTAATTGGAGAGTTTTTCATTTAACTGTTCCCTGGTTTGATTGCTAGTGGTCTAGAATCTTTACCTGATGCCATTGCAACACTGTCATCTGCATGTAGCATGAGCTTACAGTTTACACTGATTGGCATGTCATTAACGTATCAGAGAAAAAGAAGAGAACCTAGTATACTTCCTTGGGGAACACCACAAGTTATTTGAAGTAGATCATAGTTTCTTTTGTTGACACACACTAACTGCTGTCTATTATCGAGATAGGATCTAATCTATTTTGTGGATCCTAATCCCATGGCTTGTAATTTGTTAATTAGAATATTGTGGTCAACAGTGTCAAATGCTTCTTGTAGGTCTAATGCCACTACTCCAGTATAATTACCATTTTACATTTCAAGACATGAATCAATTGAAAAGTTACTTCTAAACCCTGATTGGAATTCATATAGTAAATTATTTTCTCTAAGATAGGTTTCTATTTGGATATACACGGCTCGTAGCCATTACGTTCCGAATGCTAATTGGTCGGTAGTTATTAACGTCGTACTTGCTATTTTTCTTGTACATTTGGTGTACTCCCGCGAGTTTAAAATCGCCTGGAGCTGTTTCTGTTAGGATGGAGTTAATTAAGTTAATTATATGAGTAACCGGACCCTTAATAGCACTTGCGTCATCCCGCAAAAATCGTGCTGGAATATTGTCTAACACAGTACTTTTAGTTATGTTAAGGCATTGAAGGTCTTTCAAAATAAAGTCTTCGGAAACGGGAACCAGATTCATACCGTCACGTTTTACCCCTTTGCTGTCATAAAATTGTTTACATTTGTCAGAATTTGTGTCAAAACATGTATTAGGTTTGGGAGGTTTGCTGGCTAAACTTTGTGGCACAGTGGTAAAATAATAATTAAAATGGTTAGCAATTTGCTTACTATCAAACCAGACCTTATCCTCAATGTCCAACACAATTTGGAGTGAATCTTTTATTTTCTCTTCATAACCAAGTGTTTTTAGTTATTCCTATAGGTTTTTTGCCTCATTTTTATTTTCTTCTATTTTTTTGCTAAAATGTTCTTCTTTCACACGTTTAATATCTCTAAGTACTTAATTTATCTTTTTGCACAACGTTTCATACGCCGTTTCGTTACCGTTTTGCTTTCGTATTTTCGTAACATGTTGTCACGTTGTCTTATGTTTTCTAGAAGTTTATCGTCTATCCAGGGTTCGGTTCTATTTTCCAAACGTAATTCTTTTAAAGGAGCAACTTCATCAATAACATTACATAAAATTGATTTAAAAATTTGACCATGCAATATTCACTTCTTTTTGGCCAAGTACATTAGACCAGTCAGTAGTTGCTAGTTTAGATACAAATTCAGTCTTGGAATACTTTTTAAGAGATTTTAACAATATATGTCTATTTACAGAAATTCTCACTACTTTACGTGTGCAATAAATGAGCACATGGTCCGACTAATTCGGAAATCTATAGTGCTAAATTTAGATATTGTAGCAGAATTGCTGCATATTACATGGTCAATAATCGTTCTAGAATTACACGTAACTCTTGTTGGAGGGTTAAGGAGCTGTTCACAGCTAAATAATCTTACAATACTTGAATATTTCTTAAGTAAAGAAGATGTCTTGTCATCAATTAATATTTAGGTCACACATGATGATTAATTCAATGTCAGTGTAAATATTTAACAATGTGTCTTCAAAATGTTCGAGAAATTCATTATCATTTGGTGGACGATAGACAACTCCCATAAGAATTGGTTTCGTTTTAGAGAGCAATATTTCAAAATATAGAGATTCAATTTGCTCCTTGCTCATATCAGATTTTAAATTGAATGCAATATCACTACGTACAAAAGCACACATACCACCACCTGATCTTGATCTGTCATTTTGGATGACTGAATAATCATTAATTTTAATTTCGTGATCAGGAACAGAGTCGTCAAGCCATGATTCTGTGATCAAAATGGCAGCTGCATTTGTTTTTGTTGCAAGAATTCGAAGTTCCGCGATCTTTGGAATCACTGATCTTGTATTCAGATAAATTAAACGCAGGCCTTTATTTTTGAAGCACTTAAAATCCGTCGTAATACCAGTTACTTTGTTGGGTTGGTTCGTACATGTATCTACAGTACTGTTGTTTGTGACCTGGTTGACCACAGTTGTAACGTAACTGATCGTTGTTTATTTCAGGAGTAATGTTGCCGCCGTGTTCGTCGAAATGTTTTTCCATGTAATGATCTTTTTGAATGCGGCTTTTTACTTATTTCCTCGATTCTGATAATGTGCGCCTGCACTTAATGACATATTATATAAAAGGCCATTTATTCCTGTTTCCGATAGATGAATCCCGTCCGATCAAAGAAGTGATTCATCCGTGCAATCATCTTTATACCGAAAGTTATTGTCATTGTCCACAAACTCAATATTTTGTTCATTTGAAATGATTTGAAATATTGTGTTTAGACTGCTCAGTTAAATTTTTTTCCACTCTATTGTCGGTACGAGTAGGTACACTACTTACTGTCTGTTGTTTAGTTTTAAGCTTTGCTTGTGTCATCAGGTCTTCATAGTATTAACTAGCGATATCCTCGACTAATTTATTCGAAGCTAGGTCATTGGTTCCGCAGACTATCGTTATGTCTTTAAAATGTTCAGTCCTCGGACTATCGAAGTATGATTTGATGTCACTTATTTTAGCTCCCTTTACTGAATGAACAATTAGCGTGTCAGTTTTTGGGACAATATTTTGGATTAGCAAATCACCAATTCAAATGTGTTTTTTAGGAGCAGGGACCGTTAATTCTTGTCCATCAGTGTCACCTACAATAACTATGTGCTCATTTTCCTTTTTTACCATTGCAGTTAGATTTTGTATTCTGTTTGCTTCTCAATTAATTTTGCATGATCTATGTTTAAATTTATAAGGTTTTTTACTAGAGCGAGGATTTCAGACACATCAGCTGGCGTTTTTCTGCAATTGTGACATGGCCAAACTCCCATGGCTTCAGCTTCACTCAGCTTAAGGCAATTTTCATGGTATCAATGGCCACATATACAACAACGAATGGTATTACCTTTATTATTGTCTTCTTTAATGGAACACGTAGTTATACAAATTTTCCCTGTGGTACATTTCGTGTACTTATCTTTGGGTTGTGTTGTTGCATCCGCCATGTCGCTGTAGTATTTACGTGTTCACTGCTTGTAATAAGTAATAGTATTGTCAATAGGAACACCAAATATTTGTAAAAATTATTTTTGAAATTAAGTATAAAGTAATATGGAAGTCATAAAATGTGTGATTTTTGCGCCTTTTTTTGCTAGTGTACTCCTTGCTATAAAATAAAATCAAATTACCAGTATTTACTTTGAAGTATTTATAAATAAAAACAAAAGGAAAATAGTACAATCATCAATGACCGAATTAAAATATTGGCTGTTTAATTGTTCTTTTAACATATGCAATCATTTAAAATGTCTTGTCAGATTGTACCTTTAACTTCAGCATAAAAAACATATTTCGCTCAACCGTATTTGAAATTTTACGATGGGGTGGTAAGAATTTTAAGCTTTATAAAGCTAAAATTTGCGTTGAATTTAATTTTCCATGCAAAATTAGAGCCCTTGTTTAGTAACATATTGTACCCTTTCCAGGTATTACTATTAGTAGTAGTTAATAATTACAGTACTTATAATAAGTGTTGAAATTATTTATAAGCAGTCCTTCCTTCTTCGAAGGTCATCGTCAGGTGAATGAACTAGCCGAAGCTAGTTCGTATCATCGGTAGGTCTTCTCCGATGACGTGCGCCCTCTGTGTTGTTAAGAGCTCTTCTCCGGGGGCCCCCGGGTTCTGTCTGTTGATGTAGAAGGTCATCATAGCTGTGCAACAGCTCGTACACTCCTTCGTCCCTGTTCATGGTGTTGTTGTTCCTTCTGATCCAAATAGCCTCTTTAATGGTGCGTTGTACTCTGGATGACCCCTTACTCAAGATCTTTGTATTGTTCCAATCTGGTTTATGGTTGTTGACAACCATGTGATCCGTAATGGCAGACTTATAGACCGTTGTAGATGTTGAGGCACGGGGTGCTCTGGTACGGACACCTCATGATTAAAAGAAAATTACACTCAAAATATTTAAAGAAGCCAAATGAAATTATTTGAACAACTTTATGTTAATTATCATAATGGATAAACCTAATTAAAACCTAGAGACCATTTTTGGTATAAAGAACCAAACAAATAAAAACACCAATCGATTTATGCTTTGAAAGATTTTTTTTTTTAATATATAAATCAGTCATTCACTTTATGGACCTTCAAGAAAAGATACAAACACTAGATTATTGTTTAAAGAACTATTTTTTGTGTTTTAAAAATGCACAATTTATTTTATTTATTTTTCTTGATATTCAATTTTTTGTATGTTTTGTATGGTCGGTTGGAATTTTTTATTTTAGTTTATCTTTTTCTGTATTTTCTGAAATTTTTAATATTTTTGTTCTTAAACTTTACTTAGTTCTTAATTTGTTGGTATAAGTTTAGGTATTTAACCGAAAAGTTTCGAGATATGAAAGTAAGCAAGAAGGCCTCTGCATATCAACTCCCCTTTGAAGAAGTTGAAAAGGTTACTGTCTTCCCAGATAGTAGTTAATAATTACAGTACTTATATTAGTGCTGATATTATTTATAAACAGTCATGTCTAGTGAAGTGTAATGTAAACATTTTCTTACTGTTTGAATTAGCCCTATTTTGAAGTTGTATTAGAAGGAGGGGAAAAATTTTAACTCCTATATTGCATAAATAACACATTGCACTATGGTAATAAAAATCAGTGATGTACAACTTTACGTTAATTATTATAATTGATAAACCTAATTAATACCAAATAAAAACCTCAATCAGTTTATGCTATTATAAGATTGTTTTATTCAACAATATATAAATCATTCATTCACTTTATTTACCTTCAAGAAAATTATATAAAACACTATATCATGGTTTAAAGAACAAATTGATCAATTTTTGGTGTTTAAAAAAATACACAATTTATTTTAATTATTTTACTTGATATTGGGGGTTAAAAATGAAATTCTTGTTTTTTCCAAGCACGATGTTTGTTTTTTTTAATTTATGTTGGTCGGTTGGGATTTTTGTAGTAGGTCTAGCCTTTCCTGTATTTTCTAAAATGTTTAATATCTTTATTCTTAAACTTCATTTACTTAAAGTTTCGCGACATGAAAGTAAGAAGAAGGATGGTCCCTGAATATCAACTCCCCCTTTGTAGAAATTTAAAAGGTTACTGTCTTTAAACATTATTGAATAATAGAAAAAGATCTAACACTGACATTTGAGATTTTTAGGTGGTTGGGCAAGAGAAACAAAAACAACATTTTTAGGTTTTAACTCTTTATGTGTCTTTATGACATTTTAGTTTGCAATGTTTTAGACTGTTATACCATATGTCATTGGTAAGCTGGAGTACCACTTATTTATAGATTTATAGATTTATGCGGTATAAGGACAGGATAACATTTTTAAAATATGCTGATAAATGTGCGAGGTATTTCATCCATCATGGAGGTAATAATGCATTTTAACAATGTTGTGAATTTTACTACAAAAATCCCATGGGCAATGTTAAACTATTTAAATAATGCATTGTTTTGGGGTGGTCTTAAAGTAACAGAGAATGGAAGGCTGTACAGACTGATGGTCATTCTCTAATAAACCATTTCACGGTCTCAACTGTTCATGTGCAGATTAAGGTCAAGTATTAAAACGACGCGCTGCAATTATATTCCTTTCCAATAAGCCGCGCGTCGTTTTATCACTTGACCTTAATCAGGCACATGGGCAGTTGAAATTGTTTATCATATCACTGATTAGGATGAGGCTATCGGTTTGGAGGAAATTTGTTTTGATTTATGAAATCTATGGGGTTAATTTCATTCATTCATTCAAATAAACATTTATTTCTGTCATTATAATAAAATCAAAGAAAGCAATAATTTATAAATGAAAAAAGAGGACAATGCCCCAAAAAGCAAATTCTTGTGAGCGGCATGTCCATACATGTATAATTATGCTTAAAATATAATTAATAGTTGAAACGAAAATTACAGACAGTTACAATAACACAGAAGACAGAGAAGACAGTTGACGGACAGAACATAAGAACAAAGAACAAGTAACTGGAAAAAATATAAAGACAAAGTATAATGAAACGGAACGTCATTGTGTTTAGTATATTTTAATAATTTCAAATAATGTGTTTTTAAGAGTTAGGAAAAGCGTTTCTTAGTTCTGCTTTGTTTGATGTCATTAGGTAGGTCTTTCCAAGGTTTGGGCCCACTAAGTATAATATTTTTATTGCACTTTTATTGCAGTTATCATGCAGACAATTGTTGTTTATTCATATTTTCTGAGACTGACAATCTTTGAATTGTTTAAATTTAGATGACTGGAGTTTTACATGTTATACCGTTATAAAACTAGGCAAGAAATTAAAGGCGAAAGGTCAAACTGTAGGTGTCTTATGATGTCATATGACACCACTGCAACGAACGCATGCCACTCTCATGGAAAATCCAGACAGAAATTTCCTTCAAATCTCGAGGTTCTGTGTCCATCGAAGCCTGGCTACACACTAAGTTCTTTATCCCGAGTGCGTAACAGTACCGCTACTTAAGCTTCATAATGAGACTTCGTTTAGAACACATGACATAGTTTTTTTGTATGTAGTAAATGATGAGTAAACCTTCTGTTGGTTGTAACAAGTAATCAAAACAAATGATAGCCAGATATATTTACCACTGGTTTTGATTTCTGTTTTATAGGAACGTGAACCGGATTACCTTGTTTGATTGGTATTCTGCGGGCGTGATACTTGATACCTTTGAATGCATTATTATTTGCTGGCTTTATGGTAAGATCCTTGTGGTAATTGTGGAAATGACACTAAAGGACTGAGATTTTATCATTACAGTTGAAAATCTAGAAAATTATCATCATCACCATCAACACCATCTCAATCAACATCATCATCATCATCATCATCATCACCATCACCCCCACCACCACCATCATCACCATCATTCATTGTCACCACAACATCATCAACATCATCACCACCACAACCACCATCATCATCATCATCACCCTCACCACCACCATCATCATCACCACCATCATTCATCGTCACCACAACATCATCATCAACATCATCACCACCACAACCACCATCATCATCATCATCACCCTCACCACCACCATCATCATCACCACCATCATTCATCGTCACCACAACATCATCATCAACATCATCACCACCACAACCACCATCATCATCACCCTCACCACCATCATCACCATCATCATCACCACCACAACCACCATCATCATCAGTAGCAGCAGCATCATATCCATCTTACCATATCCTCCTCATAATTAAATTTGTTTAAAATCTTGTGTAGAAAGATTTCTCGAAATCCATCATGAGTACAAGGCCTGGCATAATTTACGTAATTTTGTATTTACTAAAATATCATACATTGTTATAGTGCATTCGACAATATATCTGCCACTCATTAAGACTTATTGATCCTCATTAATTAAACTATTCCTTGCTACACTGGGTTAACCACTTTAATATACCATAATCAAAACTAGAGACTAGAGTCTCCAGTTTGTTAACTTTATTACCTTTGGCTAATAGTTACCAAACCTTGTACTTGTGATACAGAATGCATACCGCATCTAAATCCATAATATAACGACCTAACAACAAATTCTCCTATTGATTTCAAAACAAAATAACAAAACTCAACTGAATATCCATCTGAACCAGGAATTTTGCTATGCTTTATTGCCGGAGGGCTTTACTCACCTCGGATAAGTTTGCCTTCAAGTCCTAATTTGTTCGGTAACATTATGCTGCCCTCTAACATTTTATCAACCAACGGAACGTCAGTAGGGTTTCCGTTGTATAGATTTTTGTACAAGTTTAATACACTATTATATTATTATCTTTATCAACCAGCTTTGTAATTATATATTTTTCTCTATTTCTTTTTTCAAGATTTAGAAAATACTAATTGGTTTCGGTCTTGTTATTTTTTCCGTTATCCTATTTTTTTTCGTATTATTTCTATTTGCTCCAATGAAATTTACTACCAAAAATGACCGGAAATGCTGTTTTTGATCTGTGACCTTATTTTCATAGTTTTTGCATAGCCGTGTTTACATATTTTACGTTACTCCAAAACTACTACTGTTGGTTTATACTTCATTTTTAGTTGCTAGACTTTCTAATATATGAATTTAAAATAATTATACATAATTAACAATCACATACCTTGCCACCCGTTCTGTTTACATGCAAATTTGCTAAAATATGCAGGTT
Organism: Nesometra sesokonis; assembly: GCA_025631205.1. Classification (NCBI taxonomy): domain Eukaryota; kingdom Metazoa; phylum Echinodermata; class Crinoidea; order Comatulida; family Antedonidae; genus Nesometra; species Nesometra sesokonis. The sequence continues at coordinate 10,012 of JAOTQE010065986.1, forward strand.
AAACGTGAATTTATAGAGTACTAATAACTCAGCAGCCACTCGTTGTAGAGAGTAATCTAAAATCTTAAATTAAATTTAGAAGTCACGTCCCATCTCCTGCTCTAGTTGCATGTAAATCGGCTTAAATGCAAATTAAGAATAAATTTATAATGTAACTCGATAACCACTTTTTTATAGTTGATTTAAAAAAAAAATCTTCGGAACGTCTATAAAATTTATTTGTGTTTTTTCCAAACTTGTTGACCAAATAATATGAGAGCACATGCTGCTTTTTTTATCTTTGACCTTATTTCACAGGATTTGCACAATTCTAACCAATGTTGCTAAACTCCAAGTCTACTGTGGTATCTGACTTCAACTTTGGTTTTTATAATTTGAAAAGAAGAATTTATGCATAACAAAATATAATTTAGAATTCAAACACCTAGCCACCGCCTCTATTTGCGTGCAAATTTCCTTAAATATGTAAATTAGGGATGAATTTATAGTAGACCAATAACTTGGCAACCGATGGTTGTAAAAAGTTGATTTTTCATTCAAATTGATCATAATATCTTGTATTCCATCCAATGGACCATCGACCAAAATGACAGAAAAGGCAGTTATTGACTTTTTGCCTCATATATACAAGACTTAGATTTCACAAATTTTGCAATACACCAGCACTAATGATTGTAGAGACTTCGCTTTAGTTTCTAGACTTTCTAAAATAATATATTCATAAGAAAAAATGATTAACAATAACCACCACCACCTCATTGCTCTATAAGGCAATTTGCATCAAAACAGAGTAGATGGTTAGGTGTGTAATTTAATTTTATTATATTCTCTTCAATTTTTTAGAAAGTCTAGAAACTAAAATGAAGTCAGAAACAGTAGTCTTTGAGTTACGCAACACTGGTGAAAAATCTGCAAATCCTTTGAAATGAGTTCAAACGTTAAAACAGCATATGCAAGAATGTTTTATCAAAATGTTCCATTGGAGGAATAAAAATGCAGAATTATTATCACTATGTTTTAAGAAATCAATGTATACTTACTAAACCAAGTGACCACAATTACATTCCACCTTCTCAAAATTCCCCCTTAAAATAAGCCTATTTTGTGTGTACAATAAGTTACTTTAAATTAGTTATACATAATTTTAACATTTTATTAGCGTTTTTAAAACAAAAATGAAGCTTTCAGTACAACAATGTAGGTTTTTTTTTAGCCAAGTGTTTTAAATAACGCTCCATCGATAACAGAAGGCCGTCATCACGCTTCTCGTCCTTTTGCGTAAATTTCCTAATGGCATAAGTTAGTTTTCTGTCCAATCACCTGGTCTGTCTGTCGGTCCCTTTAGCGGTCAGGTTACATTGCGTTTAGTATTCTATTTTTTCAAGTCATTTCTATTAAACATCCCATTCTGATCAGTCGGTTGGTTTACCTGTCGCTTAGTTGGCGAATGCAAGTATCTTATTATAATTCCACTTTTGTATATTTTTCTAATGTTTCGATCATTCTCAACTTTAAAATGTATTCTACTTGCCTTACCCTGAACGATAGGTTCGAAAATGGGAACTCCATGTTACATGGATTGGCCGCCATCTTGAGTTTTTCAAAACTTTTTTTGCGCCTACTAGTCGCATACCAGAATACCTTACCCCGTCCCGTGGTGTAATGCTGTTAAGCTTTAGTTCTTCATTATTTAAAAGAACCACATGCAGTTATGATTACTAACTAAGTATGGGGTGAAGTATACATTGACAAATAGTATTACTTATCACGTGGTCTTGATTCAAGACGGTGATTCGGTTTAATTCGTGAAAAGACAATCAAAAGTTACAAAATGTGTTCCATATCAGGTGGATTGTCATACCTTTGTGATGTTTTTTTTTCACGACAAAACATAGCCAAAACATCAACCACTGGAGGCGTACTTCATTAAACATTTAAAATATAGGAGGCGCACTTCATTACACATTCAAAATATAAAATACATAATTGGGATGGACTACCATACAGACTCCCTTTAGCGATTAGATTTAGATCCCTATTGCGACCTCAATTTTTAGATGCGTTCAAACATCTATATACTTCTCTCTATTGTATATCGGTCTATTTTGCATTTATTGTGCAATTTTTGCAAGTTGTATAAATATTCCAATAGTTTAAAATTAAGCAGGCACTTAGTGATGTCTGAAATAAGAACATTACTTAATAAAATTAAACCCAGGTAGTACTGCACAATATTTCCAATCTTTATGCGAAGCGAAATTCGTGTGAGTACGCGACGAATTAAAAGTTATAAGAATTCAAAATTATGAAACGTTGGATATTTAGCCTCCAATGATTACTGTCTCCAAATTATGTATAAAAACATACTTTATTTTTATTTACGGAAACATTTTTGAGCCACTCCACGATTTATTTCCTTTTCCTCCTTAAATTTTTACTTCGTTTATTAACTTATATTATTTGTATGAATAACACTTTTAAACCTAGTCTTAATCATACACATTTAACAAACACATTTACAACATTTAAACCTTACAAAAATATTGTATGTGTACAGTCAAAGTTGTCTTTAAATAAAATTTCAAAATCTTCTCTAACGTTTCAAGCCGAAGTTAGACTGGTCTAAGCGATCTCTACAGCCACATAGATAGTCAAAATTCATGGGCTTCTAAAAATGGATGTCTTGTTCGAGGCAAGAAGTCCTGTTTTCCACACCAGTACCTTTTGGTTTCCGAGTCAATTGAGAAGCAAATTATAACAACATCTTAGTTATTTAATTATTCGTTTCTCTTTAGCGGTCAATCCCATTGCTACCTCTACCTTCACTCTATTAGTCTATTTCTTAGTGATGTCTGATATGAACAATAGCGATTAAACTTAAAATCAGGCCGGATGGCTCAATATTTCAACTCTCTATGCGAAACGAAATTTGAGTGCGTACGCGACAAATTACAAGTTGAATAATTTTTGCGAATACAATTTTAATTTCTAATTGTATTCTGTTATGTACTCAATAAAACTCCCGTATTTATAAGGAATGAATGAAATGTTGGATTTAAGGGCGGATTTAAGGGGGCCGGACCCATTTCAGAAAGTTAAATATATCAATTTTATTTACATTGTCTGTAAAGCGGAATATTCAACAACCATAAGGCAAGAATTGATCCCTTAACACGCCCCCGAAGCCATTTCCGGACAAGACCAAAATGTCCCGAGAGAGCATTCCCCGAAACCCCGTAAAACCTGGACTGTATACCGGCCCGCCTTCCGCCCACCCCCTTTTCCAAAAGTCTGCATCTGCTCCTCGGATTTATTGTTTCATGAGCGATAATGTTATTCAAAACTGTGTTTTAGATGACGTTTATGGAATTACGATCGATAGGGAAAAATGTTTGTCAAAGTGTAGCCATTTTGAGTATTTAGGCACATAACCAAACCCAGACATTCGTGTTTTTTTTTCTCGTTTTACAGTTTAGTTTGTTTATAATATGTTCTTTAGTTAAACGGAGTAAGCTAGCAGGGAGTGGGTGAGGGGGAATCCTTCCTTTGAGAATTTTTTTTCTGCGGTTGAAATGAAGAGTATTAATATAGGATATTCTGTGCATGAATTACTCAAACTTCCGTGTTTTTTTCTTTACATTGTTTACCCTTTTATTAATTTTTCTTTTTTGAATGATGACGGACGGGGAACGTTCCCCAGTCCATCCCCCTCCCCAAACACACTCTTGGATCCGCGCCTGCACTAAACTGTATTTAATTGTTATAAAAAGTCTAAACAAAAGACGATGCATACAAACCTACATTTTTTTGTGTAATTGTTATCCTTAATTTTTAACGTTTTTCGAAAAAAATAGTAAAACATCAAAGGTGTTTAGTCTCTATAATAGTATAATTTGATCATGTTTCCAGTGTAGTCAGTCATATTCATATGCAAATTACACTACCGTTATTGTGTTGATTTTCATTGTACACGAGCTACAAGTCAATGCTTGTTGTCTAATGTAGTCGCTAGTCTTCAGTGAGGCCTACATTCCTGATGTAGATTACAGTTTTCGTGAGTAAAGAATTACCTAACGTTTAATTGATTTATCTATGCTTATACATGCATTATCATGTTTTAGACCTACCGTACTACATTCAATTAGTAGACCAGTATTTACACAGTGGAGTGTTATATTGCTACTACAAAACACTGACTCAGAAATACGTGGTTGTTTTCGTTGGCTAATCTCTAGAGCGGACCTCAAACCTAAGATATTTCACGGGTATAGTGTAGTTTTGGTAAGGGTTTGCTAAAACTGAAATGAAGATTTTTCTATAAAACGACATTTAAGCATCGTAATTAACACTGAATTGATTCCGTAAAACGCTTCTGATACGGGCGTCTAAAAAAACCTAGTTTAAACTTTACTCTTCCTGTTCCCACTTTTCCAGGTTTGCATCCGCCCCAGACGTTGTGGCATTGAAGACAGCTCTCCTGTTAAAAAAAATTAAAACAAATATAATTTTTTTTTTTTTTATTTATAAAAAAAGCTTAGTATTTTGAACAACCCACATAACATAACCGTCTACTGTATTATTGAAAATACAATCTCACTGACAAAGTATTACTGTATATAGTATCGTACAATGCCGTTGTGAAGTTGGTTACTTATGTCACCATATGGTTTATTTTATTAACGTACTCGCCTATAAAAAATGCACTTATTGAATAACCGCCCCGCTAAACATTTGTTTTTGTCCAAACGTTCCGTTGAAATAAGCACCCATCTCAAACAAGCGCCCTCTAGACGTTAATTTTTGTCTTAAGCGCCCCCATTTAGGCCAGGAAGAGATTCGTCCGACTCTGAAATTTGTTACACAATTTTCTTACACTCCATTTTAGGACACTGTTTGCATTCGCGGATTTACATCGGTGTGAGTAAAACAACGATAAGCCATACCCTGCCTTATAAAATGGTAATAAAGAAATAAAAAATTCCGTACATTATCTGACATTACTATTTAATATATAATATTTTGTTACTACTGTATAAAGCATTTCAACATAAAAATCAAGCAGGAATATTTGTGTTTTAATGCAAAAATCCACCAATGAACTCAAAATTTAAATAAGAGTTCCATACTGTAACAATGTATGCCCTCTATCGGTTAAGTAATTTCCCCAATACAATTATGTAAACTTATTTTTAATTAAAAAATTAAAATTTTTGAAACGTGCCAGGCAAGGGCCTTGACGATAAACGCCAACTTTATATTTAGTTTTACAACTATTATAGGTGGGCCTAGATCACAGTTTTTCAATGTTTTTTTAATCACAGTTTTATTATGGGTTTTAGTAGTTAATTATTATCTGGTTTGTTATTTCTTTATTACCAGGGAACAGTTGTTCCCTGTTTATTATGTTCTATAAGGCATGTATGGCGTATAGTTAATTTGCTCACTCACCAATGTAAACAAGCGACTTCGGGATCGAGCCACAGACAGCGCGACAGATACTGTAGGCGAAAATAATTCTGCTCTATATTAGATCATAAAAACTACGTGATGTCTGCGTGAGAATTCTACTAATGTGTGAAAAAATGTATGCGTGAGATTACGCATTCGATTGTGAGATGGCTCACTCGTATCTCGATGAGCTCCATCTCTGTGCTATCCTTTAAAATAAAATTTCTTTTATTTCATTACCTTCTAAAACTTTGTGTAATTGTGAAACATTATTTAAAATTAGGTAAAACCATTAATTTATAATCTGCAATTACATTAACATAGTAACTTTTCGATTATACATTAACTGTTCCCTGATTATGCATAAGGAAAAACGTTTGGAGTGAGACGTTAAAAATAGCATTGCTTATCACGATATCGACGAGTGTACAGGTCATAAGGAACTGTAAAGAAAAATACAATGTATTATTGATTCAGCCTGCCAGTTCTTTTTTTTTTTTTGGCTGGTCCCCATTGCGCTCCCAATTAGAAGATGCGTCGTTGAAACATTGCTAAACTTCACTCGGTTGGTTAGTCTGTCAGTCAGTCAGTCTCTTTAGGTTGATAATGGCTGCTCAACCCTTTACAAAAACACTACGTTTTAGTAGAGTTTTCATGTAATTCATTATCCGATGCCATGATTTTATTTTTTTTTAAAGTTATTTTCCGACTTTCTTTAATTTTTCGGAGTAATATTCTAACCGACTTGTTTGGCACAATGTGCCAATTTTTAAGTAAATCAGTCCATTCGTTACCTAGATGTGAGGTGAAACACACCCAATAGACTGAAGTCACCAAACCAGCCTACTAATAGATTATCATATGCTGTAGTTGTCTGCAATTTGTATGTATCCTATTTTCGAGAAAATTTTAGAGGGGCGTGTTACGGCACATTTTGGTAAATTGCATATTTTGGTAAATTACCAAAATGTGCCGTAACTATGTTACGGCACATTTTGGTAACTGCACATTTTGGTAAATTACCAAAATGTGCACTTACCAAAATGTACCGTAACTACGTTACGGCACATTTTGTTAACTGCACATTTTGATAAATATACCAAAATGTGCAGGACATTGACGGCACATTTTGGTAACTTCAATACTCACACAATCATCACAAAGATACATTGTAAGTGCAATTGGTTTTGACCCCACCGAAAAAATTCGGTAGCCTAAGGGGACTATAAAACGGCGTGGGTGTGTGTGGATATTTGTGTGAATGTGTGTAATGTGCTCGAAATTATAAGACTTAATTCTGATTGCTCGAGCGGGGTTGGTGAAATTTGTCCATAATATGGACTTCGTCTGTCCACAATACGTGTTTTATCTATCCACATTTCGAGCTTATGGCCTTGTCCACATTACATGTTTTTTTTTTCTCTTTCGACAATACGGGCTTCATCTGTCCACAGTAGGCCTACGTGTTTTTTCTCTGTCCACAATACGTGCTGAGGTGCTCTTGTCAACAATACGTGCTTTTATCTGTCCACAATACGTGTTTTATCTTTCAACAATACGTGTTTTATCCGTCCACATGACGGTCTTAGGGCCTTGTCCACAATCGCGTTTAATTCTTTGTCCACAATACGTGTTTTATCTTTCAACAATACGTGTTTTATCCGTCCACATTACGGGTTTAGGGCCATGTCCACAATACGTGTTTATTTCTTTGTCCACAATACGTGCTTCATCTGTCAACAATACGTGCTGACTCAGAGGTGCTCTTGTCCACAGTAGGTGTTTTTTGTCCGTCCACCATACGTGTTTTATCTTTCAACAATACGTGTTTTTGTCTGTCCACAATACGGGCTTGGGCCTTGTCCACAATACTTGTTTGTGTCTGTCCACAATACGGGCTTTATATGTCCACAATACGTGTTTTATCTGTTCACAATACGTGCTGAGGTGCTCTTGTCCACAATACGTGTTTTTTTTTATCTGTCCACAATACGTGTTTTATCAGTCCACAATACGGGCTTAATAATTTGTCCACAATACATGTTTTTTTCTCTCTGTCGGCGTTACGGGCTTCATCTGTCCGCAATACGTGTTTTATCTGTCCACAATACGTGTTTTATCTTTCAACAATACGTGTTTTTGTCTGTGCACAATACGGGATTGGGCCTTGTTCACAATACTTGTTTTGTGTCTTCCACAATACGGGCCTCATCTGTCCACAATACGTGTTTTATCTGTCCACAATACGTGCTGAGGTGCTCTTGTCCACAATACGTGTTTTTTTATCTGTCCACAATACGTGT
>JAOTQE010065997.1:0-17759 GCA_025631205.1 Nesometra sesokonis
TTGGGACTTTTAAAAAAGTCTGGTTTTTCGTGAATTCCGGTTTGCGGAGAGTCTGGTATTGGGAGAGTTGACTGTATATAGAGAACAATACATGAGGAAACGGGGCAAGTGACAAAATACAATTACATAATTAGGTAGTAAGATAGCATAGTGAGTTTAGAGTAAGAAGTAAGGGTCAGCTAAGAGTGTTAATATAATAAAATAAGATGTTTTTTATTATTGATTATAAAGAGTCTGGCAGAGGATGAGTTTTAAGTGAGGAAGGTAGGTTGTTCAATAATTTAGGACCTGACAAAAAAATTGTATTGGAAGTAGTCAGTGTAGTGTTTAGGAAGATGGATTGCAGACGGATCTAGTATTGTAATCGTGAATGCATGAATAGTACAGAGGTCTTTTGGAATAAGATGGTTAATACTAGATGAGTATTGAAAAATGCATTGTTGCAGAACATTGATGAAAGTAAATAATCAGTTAAAAAAAAATTATTACCCATTACCTGAGATTGTCCTACATTCAGTGCAGGTACTAATTAGTAGTAGGTTATTAATTTTAAATTTTACGGAATATTTTTTTTACATAGATGTCTTAATTTTTTAAGTGACATGTTGTAATTTTGTGGGTGCACTACCAAGAGTTATATTCACATTATGACAACAATTAATTATAAATGGATAAAATAAAGTTGTTTCTAAATAAAGTAAAGGAAATTGAAGAAGTTTTTTTACAGTACTAGAATAATTCAGTCACAATCTAACTTATATTTTTACAACACACTTTAATAATGTCATAATACATTAAGCATTAAGATTTATCTGGAGATTTCTTAAATTGTTTATATTCTGTATAGTAACAACTTCTTTTTATACATTAATAATTGATCATTATTATTGTATATATGGGTCTTTACATTGGTGTTCTGGTATATTTCAACTTTATTTCTTTATGGATATTCTTGGTATATTTTCTATCTAATTCATAATCATCAACTTCATTAATATTTGTTATTCATTTGTGTATATTTATTTAAATTATACTTTTATGTAAATTACATTGTATGTAAATAACCATATCAATGTGATTTCTAATGTAAGTGAACATTTTAAAGTAACATGATCATTTTAAATGTAATATTGTAATGTTCTGTATATATAATCTTCATGATTCTTCAACCGCCTTCCTTTGGAATAACTTCTTTCAGGTTAGTTCTTTCACAATATCTTTTGTGTGTGCAACTAACATTCTTAATTCTTTTTATATTTTTCTCTCATTGGTTTTATTTGTGCCTTTGTAAGAGTACAGTCAACTTCCTCAAAACAGACCATCCAGAAAATATTAGATTTTTGCACTAACAGAAAACGTTTCTGATTGATACTTCATTAAGTTCATAACTACTATGGTTGAGGGGGAGGTGGTGAGGATTCGGAAAACTGTAGAATTTACAACTCGATGCTCAGAAAAAGAACTTTTCACTCATTTTGTATGTTTCTCTATCAAAGTAAGAACATCTTAGAATATAATACTTCTACATGCTCTGAAATGGCACTTTTTGCATTTAAAAAAAAAACTTTTTAAAGTGTCACAATTTAACGAAATTGAGATATAATCACTAAAAAATTCTGGTACGGCAGCTGCCATAGCAGTTTGCTGCCCTTGTTTTAAAATCCTAAAATCCTTATATGGCAAAGTTCTTTAAATAAAACCAAAATTACGCTTACTTGTATAGGTTTCGTTGACATTGTCAGTACGATTGTGCCTTGTTTTCAGATTTCTTTCTTCCTGCTGGTGGTTTTTGGCAGCTGCCAAAATCCTATAATTAATGCAAACTTATAATAACTTTACTCACTTTAAACTAGACTGTCTTGAAATCCAAATAAGATGGATGGTGCAACGAGAAAGTTGACTGTAAGCTTCTATTATTAGTTTATGTCTGTTTAACTATTGCTAAGTTTGCTATATGTTATTCTATTGCTATTTGTTTTCATGTAAATGATATGAATGTTTGTTTTGTGCATGAATTTTAACAAGCTATGCAACTCACGTAAATAAGTGTCAGAGGCGGGTTCAGGTTGGGAGACGTTTTGTTTGGTTGTGGTGGGTGGAGTGGGGTGGGGAGATGTTTATTTTTTAAAGCTCCTGTTTTCGGAGCTTATTAGCCTACAAGAGCTTGTTTTATGTCTGATGCATCAACAGTTCATGTTCATGATCAGTCAATCCTTTTTTATTTTACTTCCCCATTCCAACAACTTTTATAGGCACCAACCTTAAAGGTCAGGTTCACCCAAAAAATTATTAGTCATTATATGTTTTAGTTAATCATAAAAAGTATATTCAGCCCTATTTGGGAATTTTTATGATTAATTTTCCCCTTGAGTCTCATGAATTAAAAAATATATATATAAATAAACGCTAGATTTCGTCCCTATTCTTTTACAAACAAAATAGCAAAGTGGATAATTTTTTGTTATCAAATAAAAATGGCTAATTTACACTATATAAAAACATCACAAATGAACAATTTTGGTTAAAACACAAGAATAGTATTTTTCTATATATTTTTAGAACTACCGTTGATTTTTCACAATTTATTTAAAATACCTCTCTTTAAGATAATTTGTATGTAAAAGAATAGGGATTCTACCTTGTAATTTGAACTATCCCCCCACTTAGCAATTTTCGTCTATTTCACCAATAATTATGATAGGTAAAATGAATCGTAAAAATTCAGAAACAGGGCTTAAAACATATAAGGAAGAATTTTTTTTGGGTGAACCTGCCCTTTAATTTTAACTTTAGTTTTCATCAGTGACTTGATTAAAAAATAGGAGTCCAATGTAGAAATAAAGGTTCTATTAAACAGTAAACATGGTGATATTTTATTGTCTGAATTTATTCAGATGAGTAACAGATGTGTAGATGATATAATAAAAGTAAAATGAAGCCAACTACTATATAATATAATTTCCTACGTTTATAATGACATTTCCAAAACCACTTGAAAATAATTATACCTAAAATATTCCAGAAATTGTTTCATTCTATTCTAAGAATAAAGGAAAAAAGTGAAAATGAAAAATAGCATAAATACAATAAACAATGATTGTAATATTTAAATTTTGTCACTTTTAATTAGAATATTTAGAATATTAATTTAACAATATTCATGATTTAATCAATCAATCAATTACTCAACAGACTGTAATAAAAATAGCCATAAGCTTAAATATGCTTGTATTATTATTAGATGTGTACAACCTTTTAATAATATTAATGTTATGATGATGCAATGATTTTTTAATTCAAAACAATTTTATTCAAGAAAACAAATAAAACACCTTAAGCCAACTATAAACAAATCCAAATGTTACAATGTATGTGGTAAAAAAATGTCATTTTAAAGAATTAGTTTTTTACACTTTTATTATGTTTTATTAAGTTTCCATTTAACAATATGAAACTTGTCCTAAATGAAAAGTATCTCTAACGTAATTAATTTCTTTTCTCTATCTTGCGGTCAAATAGAATTATTCGACCTAGATAAAAGTTTCTTTAAAGGTGTTAATTTAGAATCTGTTACAAAGTTTGCCATTGTATAATCTGTCTGCAAAGTCTGTTAAAGGCTTAACTCATGCCTTTAGGAAAAGCCCATTGGGTGCAGCGTAGTACTGACGTCATCGTAGGCTCTTCCGATTTATCCGTTAAGTATATTCTAATAAATTCTCAAGACTCGGAGTGAGTTTGCTGTCAATTTCTTTACCGGTATTTTTGCCAACAGGGGGCAAAGAGCATCAGCTTCTAGTCATATTTCTAGGTCATTCCTTGTCTCAATGGTTTATCATTTGAAATTACAAACAGCATTTATATTCTGGAAAATTTCATTTAACCCTTGCCATATTACCATCTCTATGCAGTTGTTAGTGATTGGATGGTTTTTTTTTCTTGATATTATAAATAGTTAAAGTTTAGATGCTTTTAAAAATAATAAGATATAAATGATGGTTAAAGTTCTTACATCTTTCAATTTTATTTTTACATTTAACGTCTTATGAGATTTATGTGAGTCATACTATTTTTTTGTTGTATGAATAAATTGCAAAATAAAACAGATATTGGAGTCGAAATTTGAAGGCTAGGTTACTAAGTCGCAACATATTGTATAATAACCTTGGAAGAATTTTATTTTTGGGGAGAGTTTTCTGGAATATCTTCAAATTGTTAATGCCATTAATATTTTGGCATTGGATACATTGACCCTTTGTAGTTCATAATCATCGCAGTATCTGCTTTAGTTACTACCATTTACAGTTAGCCTAACATAGGGTTTAGGCTAGGTCACCGATGAATAATATATCCCGCTATTGGAATACATCAAAATCTGCATTCCCTTGGGCCCCGACTGCCCCTCTTTCTTTCCCTTACACGGACAGTTTCATGATATGGGTCACTTAGTGAGTTTACTGTAAATCCCTTGGGCATGCGAATAAAAAAGTGGAATTTTGTCCTTGGTTTTTACCCAATTTTGTTAGGAGCAGGGAAATTACCAAGTCAAAAATTACTTTACTTTCTATCTTGTTATATTTAGTCATTGGGTTTCTTTCATCAACCTGTTTCCTAGTATTATTAAGTTAACTAGTTCATGGCATTGATAAATAAATCTACACTCAGTGTATACCACATTACCTTTAGGCGTGGTTTATGAAACTATATTCTTTCAAAATATTAATCAGAACATATGTATCTTGTTTCTTGGCGTTGGCATAATATTTTCTCGATGAAACACCTTGTCTAAACTTATATCCGATTTAGAAGTTTAGTTACAAGTGTAGGAGCACCCGTTTGAACTTCGTAATAAGTTAAACATTTGCTTTGTAAAAGTTAATATTTCTGTTTGGCAGTTGTATATGATTCATCACTTAAAATGAGTTTGTTAATCATTTAGTTTTGTTTTTTATGCTTATAAGTGGAGATCCTAGTCCAAATATCATACATAAGCCACATTTGTACTAGACTCTTTTGTAAAAATCTTACCAAGACCATAAGAAGGAAAATCTTACTGCTGTCGCACATGGCTTGGTGAGTTTTACCACGGTTCCAAAGAGTCACGGTAAAATGTTCAGACCCGTGAAAATCAACTTGTCATCTGATCGAAGATGACTTTGAAGTAAAACTTACTACTTAGTAAGTCTTACCAAAACTAGTCCAGTATGATTTTCGCTCTGTGGTTATTATTAATCTCTCCAAAATATGCTGTGTAGTTATGCATCATTTTCCTTCAACAATTTTAAGGTGAATATCGTAGGCTTGTGAAAGAAATTCATTACTTAGGTTTTTATGTAATTGACTATGAGAAAAAAAAACTCATAATCACCAGTATCATTAATAATAACCATGGGTATAGGTCTTTACATTAGAAGACCATAGCATGATGATTTTTCACCAATAAACTTCCATGTGGCTCTGTAGGTTAAGGCTAAAGCATGGCCGGCAGCCTGCTAACGTTACTATAATTTCATTCGCCAGAGTCTGGAATAGATTGCTAAAACTGTCTTGAAATAATTGCTGGTTTTTTTAAATATGCTTAGAGACCACAGCAAAATCTCTTGCAAAGTTATGTTTATCACTAAAAAGATATTTTTACCTGTTTGAATGCTAAAATTACCATAGGTGGTGTTTGCACCACTCTGACAGACTGCTAACTTTATTTTGAAATTTGTCAGGAGTACCAACCAACAAGGTTTTAATAATCATGTATAACCTCATTAAGTGCACACATCATTATGTGAAATATGTTTGGAAACCACAACAAATTTCCATGCATTCACTAGTCAAAATGAAAGTTACCATATACTGTGTGCTATGGTGTGCCGAATTGATTATAAATACTGATACCTCTATTAAAAGAGATATACTTTTATTCTTAATAGAGATATCACTATAATTGCTATTATTAGAGATATCTCTATTATCAATATAAAAATCTCTATTAACAGAAATATTTCTATAAATAATAGAGATATTGCTATTAATAATAGAGATATCATTATTAATAATTTATCTCTATAATAACTATTAACCATTAAAAATTGTGATATATCTTTAAAAACAGAGATTCCTCCAGTTTAATAGAGATATCTTTTTTAAATATAGATATCTATTATATAAAGAATTTTAGGTTAAGTAGAGATATCTTTATTAATAAAAGAGATAATAAAAGTAAAGATATCCTTATTTGCTGATAAAATCTTAATTAGTCGAAGTTTGCCTAACTCTGACATAGATTGCTAACCTTGTTTTGAAATTGTCTGTAATCCCAATAAACAAGTTTGATGGCACAGTTTAATGTACTCTTTGTTTTTATACCTTACCGTACCTACTTTCACTTTAAATTGTGCCATAGTTAATGCTCTTGTCACACTATGATGTTTAGCCTAACATGAGTAATACTGTTTAAAGGTTTGCACAGTGAACTATCGATAAGTGTAAACTTTGCTGTGGGCCATGTGTGTAGTTAAACCAAATTATTAAAACTCTTGATGTTTTGATCAGTATCATTTGGAGTAAGAGTTTTATACTACTTTGTATCTTGAAGATGACTGAAGTATATTGATAAAAATGTCCACAAGCTTAAAAGTGCATTTCACAAACTATGAATATGGTATACCATATATATTCATTTTCTGGAGTAGTGATTTGATTGTGGCTAATACTTTAACTTAAAAAAGGAATTATTGTTAATCTGTATGTGTGTTCAGACTCACGGCTTAAGCCTTGTATAGCTACGCAATTCAAAGCTAATCCATATAAAGTTACAGAGCATTTGCATTCACATTTTAATATTGCCACCAGTGACATTTCATGAGTAATTATCTGAATGTGATTGGTTAATGCAGACTGGTCATGTTTTTTGATTGGTCAATACAGAATACTTGACAAAATCCCTCAAATTATCTTGCCCTTACTAATAAATCCAATGAAGTGACGTTAACAGTGGCTTATGGTTGGGTGTTTCGTTGACATATAATTGTACACTACATTGGTATGCTACTCTTAATCTGTGCATATGTACATAGGGAGACCAGTAGAAAAAGTAGGTTTATATGCATATAGAAAATGATTTGCCATCATAAATACATAAGGGGATGGAGAGCTCCATCAGGGAGAAATTTAGGTTTTGTTGGGGCTTTGTAGGGTAAATTCAAGGTCCATTCGAGCCCCAATATCTCAGTTTTTAGTTTGCTGTATTTTATGTGCCTAAAAAGGCACGTAAAATACAGAAAATTGAAATCTGGGAACATACCCACCTCAACCGTGGCCTACCTGTCGGGGGTGCTCTCCCTTTTGGGGTATTGGAATGCTGTCGGAGAATTCCTGGCGCCACTAACAACAACAAACAACAACAATGAACAACAATTAACAACCAACGACCACCACCACAACCACCACCAACAACAACAACTGCAAAATGTTAACTGTAAATAAATTCTTTCGAAACCAAACTGCTTGGTTTTAGTGAAATTCCAACTACATTGGTTTGATGTTCTTGGGACCTTATATTTTTCCAGTTTAGTGTAGAGTCCCATTTTTCTAGAGTGTTCCCTATTAGGTGAACTGTTTAAAAATAATATAATATTTTTTAAGTTAATTATTAGTTCTGATTGAAGTTATGAAATCATGATATTACTATCCATCCTTGCCCATCATATTCAATCAAAAAGTATAAGTTTGATAAATCCAAACAAAGAATAGGAAATGATGATATCAAACTATAGTGTACTTAACAGCATCCAACTTCTGTACATTGTCGATAAATCTTTTTTTTTAAACTGAACTAAACTATTTGTGTTGAAAGTTTGCTTAATTGTTTCTGATGTGACGTGAGTCATAAAGGATTTAGTAGAATAATTTGTAACACTGATGTCTAGATATTGACTGACTGGCATGTGTAGTGATTACATACAAGATGAAAAATACTTTTGGGTTATCTCTCATTATTGATTCATCAAATTTTGATGTTAAAATTTAGAGAAAGTCATGATTTATTTAGTAGACATGACAGCAAATGTACTTTAAAATAAACATGCTTAGGGTAATTATGTGATTAGCAAAATATATCTTCTCAGATATTTTAAACACTTTGTTGGCTTAAATTCAAAATTTTGATTTTAATCTGAGAGAACATACAGTTGCATTGAATTAAGAATTTTACAGAAGACAACTGCAAATTTAAGTTGATATACTTGCATTTAAACATTACATTCTGTACTATATACTTACATAAGAATTTATATTCTATATTGTATACTTACATTAGAACGTTACATTCTATATTGCATACTTGCAATTACATTACATTATATCAATAGCAATAATATGTGAAATTTGTATAGTGCTTATTGCCTAGGGTTCTAAGCACTTCACAGTTATTACCCTAGTCATTAGAACAAACACCTATGGAACACAGTCCATTCCATAATGTTGTAACTGTAATCAGCACATACGACAATTGTGCCTCCCAGGTACCCACTTATACTCCTGGGTGCAATGTGGATATTAAGTGTCTTGCCTAGGAACACAAACGGGCAACTAGAGTGAGCCAAAGAAACCACCAACTTTGTGATTGGAAATTCAATATGCAACCGCTTTGCCAACTGCTTCCATATTCCATATTATATTGGAATATTACATTTTGCATTATTTTGATTTTTCAGAACATTTTTTTTAAATCTATGCAAGTATTCTTATGGTGATAAATTGTTAATAACAATAATAAAAAAAACAATTTCATTAATATATGTCCTTTATAAATAAGTTGCGTGCATGGCATATGCCTTTATCATAAAAATGGAAAGTTAATGTATCCATGGAATGAGGCTTATGATTTTGAAAGATTTAACAAAAAAATATTGACATGCTTTGTACCAAGATATATATAATAAGTTGTAGGATTACATTGGGCTATGACTTGTTAGTTGAGGTACCCACCTTCCATTCCCAAGGTACTTGGTTCAAATCTTCTCGAACATCAGGATATTTGTCTTACAACCAAAACCACTACTATACATTCTAAGACTTAGTTTATAAAGCATCATGGATATGTTTTTTTGTGAAGGGTATAACAACTATTTAATATAAGGATACTGATTAATCACCCTAATTTAATAAAGACGAAACCAACAGGGAGGATTTTTTTTTTATGATTATCCTTGTATGATGCAAAGTAGTTGATTGTATTTGATAATTACATACATTAATTAATAATTAGACTTCCTTTTTGTCTGCTGCCACCTGTTGAGCTTTAATATTTTTGGATTTCAGTCATATTCATTTATTAAATGTTCTACTCTGCTACATTCAGTATAGTTAAAACTCTTACAAATACTGTTATGTTAAAAAATATGTGGCGCCCTTTGTTGCTAGCAGCAACAAAGAATTCAGTCAACTGATAGGCTCCGTCAATACAAAGAAGCATTGCTGATTTTTTTTCTCTAACTTACTATCTTGTTAGTTAAATATAAATGTAAAACTAATATTTTGTAAGTTTCCATATTTTTTTGTACATTCTAATGGCTACTTACAATTTATTTTGTTAACATTCATGTGTGGACAATTAAATAAACAAACTATTACATTTTAAAATGTTCCATTGCAAAATGCCCGATTCCATGACATATGATTATAGAATAACTCAAGTATAAAATGACCTTAATTATGAAAACAAAGGGTGCCACCTATTGTTTTCTATCGTTATGATGCAAGCAGTATTATTTTCTATATGAAATTTTTTTTTTTTTTTAATAAATCATAAATTAATCATTTAATTATTGTTCTGCATGTATTGAACATAATTTGTTTTTGTCTTTCAGATCAGAATTGTAGAAGAAATTAGAATATCACAAGTAAGTACATACATTATAAAAGTTGGAAAATTAGCACATTTTTGACTAAATAAAAAAATAATTCGATGAAGCAAATTGTTTGCTGGAAGTAAGCCAAATAAAACAGTAGATGCTTATGATGACTACCGAAGGAATATGTGTGTCTTGCTAAGGAAACATGCCTAGATACCGTATGTGCGTCTTGCTAAGTGGGTCCAAGGAAATATGCTTAGATAGCATCCAAGCGAGTCCAAGGAAACACGCTTAGTACCGTACAACTACTATGAACTTTCAAGCAATTAAGTTCAATTATTATTTTCATTTATAATTTTCTACCTAAGATGACAGTAATTTTTAATTTAACTGAAAACTTTCTGAAAAATTACTTTCATTTTTCCCCCGAGTATGGTTTTCATCAAATTTACTGTTAAAAATTACAATTTACCAAAAAATGTTGTTAATAATAATTATGATATAATTCTGATTTTCATATATTTTTTGGCCTTCTTTACTCATTAATATTACAGAGAATACAGGAATGTGTATAGAGTCCTATAGTTATATCGATATTTGTCTTAGGGCCAAAATCAATACCCAAGTTATGCCTGAACTCATTTTTTTTTGGCAATTTACCAGTATATATTTTTCAATTGGGAGAACGATGTTGACGACATTTTTATGTTAATGCTAGCATCAAAGGGCACCAACTATTGTTATGAGGTAACAGTTTAATTCACCATTGTGACTTGCTCCAAGTCTGTATATTATATTTTAAGTGTTGAATAAAATGCGCCACCAGTGGATGAAGTTTTAGTGGTGTGAGGTTTGTCGTTAATATACAGACTTGTACAACAGTGAATGAACTTGTGTTGAGAATGGAAAGTACCGGGTAACATGACGTAATTATTAGCGTACCGTATTTGGATAATTAGGCCACAGAGTCAACCAATCAAAGGTTCTCATTTTCGAATCACGAATGCTGCTATGGCCCATGCGAGAGCCTTAGATATAATACATTTTTTCTAGGGCCTAGGCCTTGTGTTCGTTGATCGTGGTAAGTCTAAGAACATATCTTAGGTGTAACTAGATAGGCCTACTACTATTCAATGGCAATTGTGAGAGAATTAGGCTAGGCTAGATAACCACAAACAATATGTTTTAGCAGTCGATTGCTTGTGGGAAAATGCCTAAACTTTATAAATCTACCAGGTAATTGTCATAAATGCATATTGAACATTTTTCGAGTGGATTAGCCAATCACATGCAACTGAAACCAGGCAAGCGGATAATTATATGCCCATGAAATCGTGGTGGGAAATCACGTGACATTGAAGTATTGACCAAGACGGTGATCTAAAAATCAGGAAGGTATGGCGATCCTCCTGCTATGGAACGCAATGGGTGCTTTTTAATCGTCTTTTACGAATTAAACCGAATCAAGACTATTCACCATTGTGCTGAAACAGAGAATATTTTCAAGTGTTTTGGATAAATCGTTGTTCATCAGCATAGTCTTAATCATAATGGGGTGAAAGTTGTGAACACATTTTTCAAATTTCCTTTAAACTATTATGAAGCATATCTAATAAGCAATCTTAGATCCTGTTGTATGCATGCTTTCTACTAACTTGTTTAATCAGTCAAAAAATATTGGCATATTCCATCAACAAGGTTACACCCATGCCCTTGTTTTAGCTATAATTTTCTCCATCCCTTTTAACTGACCTAAATGTTAAAACCCTACACAAGAAGTTGGGATG
Source organism: Nesometra sesokonis (assembly GCA_025631205.1). NCBI lineage: Eukaryota > Metazoa > Echinodermata > Crinoidea > Comatulida > Antedonidae > Nesometra > Nesometra sesokonis. The sequence continues at coordinate 11,633 of JAOTQE010065997.1, forward strand.
TTTGACAGGGGGCAAGGCACTAAGATGTTATGTGTAACCATGTACACGTGTTGCTGAATAAAGGCAGAGTCCGTCTTATTAGACCGTTGCCGTGTCAGTCCATATTAATTAGGACCGTTCAGTTTTTACTTTTGCCTCAGGAAATGTCGCAAAATTAGTGCACATAACACAATGGCACAAATCACAATATAATTATAGATCTGTCAATGTTGAATCTAAAAGAAAAGAAAGACATCAATTGTGATTTTATTCAGAATCTAGCTGTCCACTGCAAGAGTTCCAGTGGCATATCAGATGGGATGTTTACAGGGCTCGAGCACCACCCCTCCTCCCCCTCCTTTAGATGTAGAAAACAATAGTTACTATATAAATCTGAATATCTTAAACTCGAGTATTCTCCTGAATGAGCATCCCTTTAGAGGTAAAAAACTATAATGTCAGGGCTAAAGAACTTTGAAAATAACACCATCATAAGTATAAAATATGGAAATGACATGTTCTTTATTGCTTTTTGAAATCCAATTGGACTTGAGCACCCCAATCCCCAATGTCTGGATATGCCCCTCAGGGTCATGTAATGTCATGCAACACACACTAGGTTTTACATGCACTCTTTCACCTGTCCACGACGGGGATCTTGTACCAGGGTAACTTCCCCCCCCCCCACATTCTTCTCGAAAGATGCACTGGGTCAGCCCTTTTAAGCACATATGAGCTGTTTGTGTACACTGGTTTATAGTCCTTATCCTCAAATCTATACTGTTGTTTTTGGTATGGTTCACGGTTCCCCTGCATTACTTGCTCGGCCACACAACTTTCACTTGCACTGTGAATGTCAGCAACTGACATGTTATGTCCAGTTTAGCGTAAAATTTCTTGTTCTGAATGTTTGGTTTTGGGGGAGTTTACTGTAATTCTATGACGTGTAATCCATATAACGAGAGATTATACTTTCTTAATAAGAACCAGTAACATTTTTCCCAACCCGGTGTTTGTATTTTTTTTGTCAATTTCAGGCTTACAGTTAATGTTTTTATTTTGTACTTATTTTACATATATTTCTAAGATAGAAAACTACCATCAGTATTGTACAGGTACACTGTAAAAATAACTGGCTGTATGAGAACGACATAAGCCTTGCTAATTATTTTGTGTTTCCCTGATAAAACTTTCCGATTACATATGATGACATTAATGGAGTAACCTTAGAAAACAATGTGTGATGAGCTTGATTTTAAATGCCATTTAATCGAAAAAAGAACTTTTTTCTCAGCCTCAGTTGTTACGTTTTGAGCAATTTAGCAATTTAGCCTCAATGTTCAATAAAAAAAAAGTATATTATGAATCTTACGTGACCCACGAGGAATACCATTACTTGGCACTCAGTAGTTTTAATGAATTTCAAGAACAAAATAGTTAGGTCAAACAAATTAAATGCTTAGTGTTGAAGGCAATAAACAATTAACATAACTATCAAAAGCATTCATTTTTAGAGGCCATACACATTTGTTTTGTTTGGGTCTGTGTACTTTTATTTTTAGGCCAAAAACATTTATTGGATTAATTCCAAATCTGAACAAAATGCTTAAGTTTATAGAACAATTTTATAATAAATATTAATATAAATTAAATATATCAAAGGTTTATTTAATTCAGATTCATTTTTAGAGTATCTGCGCCATTCCAACAAACTTGAAAATCATCCTATGCTTTTCGTGAGACTTCTAAATGGTTCCCACAATCGTACTGGATTTAAAAATGGAACGTTTCACCAAGACAATTGGTAGCATTTAACAAGGTTAAATTTTATCATTGCACTTGGATTACTTGACACGGTTAGTTTTACCAAAAGCTATGGTAAAACCTGTAAAATAAACCATGTTACTCAAGGTCACAACTCACAGGAGTACCCAATTGACCAATGAATACCATTCTGTACTATGACTTGGGAAGTTTACCCAAGTTGCGCTGTTTGCATTGGACTTTACTGCTTGGAAAAACTAACTTGGTCAGTTTTCCTGGGCAGGCAGGACTCTGTTAAACTAACTGCATGGTGTGGGTAAGTTCATTTTCTCCATGGTTAGGTAAACGCACTGTGTGCCAGTGTGTTGGTTAGTTTTACCAAAAAAAAGTCATGTGCAATTTTCTGCATAAAATTTTATGAAAAATAAATAAAAAAGTTAATGTGCGTGGATTTTTTAACAAAAAATTCTGTAGCACTTCTAACACCAAATGTAATCATGTAAAGTAGGCAAAATTAAAAAGAACTGGGATATACTAATTTATATTTTGTAGGCTGTTTGTCTTTTCCAATTTGGATTAAATAAACATTTTTAGTCATTTTTAGTATTTTGTATACCTGATTCTTTACCCAAATAAATGTGTACCTTCTGGGATATCCATGAGTAACATTATTCTGGGATTTGAATGAGTAAAATTTTTTTGTGGTGAATTTCATGGCCACCATTAATGTTCACATTAAATTCCACTTGAATGTGATTAACTGGTTTCCACATTTTGGGGAAAAAATGGCGCCAGGATCAACTTTTTAAGAGGGGTACGTGTGCCTGCTAAAATACCCAAATTAAATTGGATGTCATCTTCATCATTATGAGGTCTTATCAGTACCATTAATATTTTTCAAGGGGAATTTTTATTCCATAGGGTTTCAGATTATTGAATCATCTATATTTTTAGATATAAAATAAATATTTTGAAGTAGTATTTTATGAGAGTTGCCAATTCTACCCCAATTATGGAGGATTTAAATTAACTAGCTGGGTAGTGAGTAATTTAAATAATGACAAGCAATTTTTTCATATGGTTAATTCCTTATGTTTGTATTAAATTCATTACATGAAAAGATAATTTTTTAATTCTGGAAAATGTTCCATGGGGAAATTGACCATGACTTTGAACTATTAGTTTTTAGGTTTTTGTTCTTATTTCAATCAAACACGAATTAATCAGTTATAAAGAAATGATTCCTAAATGTTTTTTAAGAATTGCATCATGCTTTATAAATAAACATTGGTACTTTTGAATGGTAAGAAAGCATCTAAACCGATCTGATTCGAACAAAGGACTTTGGGATTGGAAAGCAAAAAATTTAACCACCATGCTATAGCACCACTCCAGTTCAACAATGAATCAATTTTTTTTTTTATTTGCTTAAATTTTAAAATTATACTATTATTACTGATATTTAATTGTAGATTTTTGTATATTTTTTTTGTAATGATATTTATGTTAGTTTTGTATGTATGTATATAAGTTTGTATTTTTGAGGGCCCCTCATAATCAGCGCATGCTGGATGGGTCACCCTTGTGAAATATGGTTTAATAAATAAATAATAAATAATGTTATTGTAAAGTTAAATTGAGAATTGTTTTCAAAGTACAAACATTGATAATTTTAAATTATAAGAATCAATATGAAGTGACCAGGTTATTTAACACGTCTTTTAGAACAGTAATACTCACTTTTAACAAATTATTTATCAGTGATATCTCAAAATAAAAGAAATGTAGAGTTATAATATTTGTAGTAATTTTAAATATATATTCTATTATTTAAAACACAAAACTAATCACTTTCAACAGCTAGTTTTCTCACCATTTACTGGATGAAAACTGTGTCATGCTTTTAAAACGCTCTATTACAAGGCTTACTTAGGAAGTTGTGTTGTTAGGTTGTGAGAAATAGAGTAATTCAGCATGCAGCTAGGTCTGAACCCAGGAACTTGGGATTGGAAGACAAGCATGTTAACCACCAAGCTACAGCACCACTCCACTTATTGTGAAATTAAATTAAATAAATAATTCCCTCAAAACATTGTACTGATAATAATAAAATAAGTTAGGTCTGTGATATTTTAAAATAATTTATTGATAAAATATAAATTTTTATGTCCAATTTGTAAACTAGAATTTTGTTCCTTCTCTAAAAATATGTAAACATACATGACAGTATAAAATATGTTATAGATTAAAACGAGTAGAAAAGACTGTAGATCTCCTTATGTTCGCGCGACCTTAATTTTCGCAAATTTCGCGATGACCTGATGATCGCGAAAAATAAAGACCGCGAAAATCTCAAAGAAAAATATAGGAATTTACCATGTGTAGGTCGAGGTCGCGCGTGAATGTCGAAACATTTTCCACAAACTTTAAATTACTGGAGGCTGAAAATTTATTATAACATAGGTGGCGCTATAAACTTCCTGGTTGAATGTTTCTCACAGTAATCACATGCTCATTATTAATAAATTAAAAAATAATTTGCAAGATAAATTACCGACCAGAATAAAACCGAAAATCATTTTTTTTTCAAAACGACATTTACCATCAATGGTCAATAAACCATTGTAGCCTAATGGAGGGCAGGAATTGTACATGGCAGTGGGTGAATAAAGTCGTGGAAATTGCCAAGTGAAACACCTAGGCCTATGAGCGGTGAGTCGGCTCGTCACCGTCGCCATGCTAGCCTTGGCCAGCTGTATCATTAAGGTAGGTGAATCAGGGGCCTATTAAACATTATTCATCATGGACACACTCTCTAGTTTCAAAATTAACATTATGGTCCTCTACTAAAAATTAGTTTCTGAACAAACAACTGATTTATGTCCACATAATAACAAGTCAAAATTGCGAAAATTATAGTTTTTTAAAATCGTCCCATCGCAAAACTAAAAGTTGCGGAATGTTAAAAATCGTAAAATCACGAACATTTAGGGCCGCGAAAATAAAGGGATCTACAGCATTGAATAAAACTGAGGAGAGGTGAGGATATAGAATTCTGATGGGAAGCCACGTGTGATATGGCCAATCATAACAAGCAACTATTTGCACTACTATGCCTTGATTTGTATATATCATTTTAAATGTTATTTTTAAAACATCTATTTCTGCAACACAACTAAAAATATTTTGGTATCAATTTTAAGCCTCCTAAATCCAGGATGAAACATGAATAAAAAAAAAACTTTTATAAAACCGCTTTATAATAGGTTAAAAAGTATTAGCAAAAACGCAAAAAGTTTCATCCGCTATAAAAGCTTTTATAGTAGTTTGTCCATTGGTTTACTCACGGATCCTTTGTGGTTTACTTTATCTCTTTTTGTCACAAAGTATCCAGACCCGACACGTAATTGTTCCCATGTGTTTGTGTAATTAACCAAAATTAGTCCATTACATTTTTAAGAAGATAATAATTTAAATATCTGATTATAAAATTTATTCAAAGGATTATAATTCTTTACCTGTTATTTTAGCGGTAGCGACTGCATGATATCTGTAATACCTTTGGGATTTAACATATTAACTGTGGACATGTGTTCAGATGTGAAGGGGCATTCAACTTCCCTTAATATTACAAACAGGTGTCTTTATTAGATTTGATGGCCTCATGATATGCTATTAAAATTCAAGGCATCTTCAAACTCTGGTTTAAAATATTTAAATTATATTCAGAATTTATGAAAAAAATTTAAAATATGTGGTTTTTTTCCTTAGAAAAAATTGTAATCTTAAACTGCTTAGAACAAATTATGGAAATTAAGGTTATGTAAGTAACAGGATGAAAAACAATAATTTAGAAACATTTTAAAAAACTGTAAATAAATTTAACATGTTTGCTGCCTTTGACATGAAATCACGTGTGTCATGACATGAATGCGAGTTCATGTTTAAAATTAAATTAGCACCTTGGAATTCTCCTGTGTCCGGCTCAGATTACAGTGTATGCTGCCATCTATAGTATGGTTGGAGAATTGCACACTCTGTTATTAGCTGACATGGTAACTAAGTAATAGACTATATTGTATGCTGCCACATACAGTATGGTTGGAGAATTGCACACTCTGTTATTAGCTTACATGGTAACAAGGTAAATGATTACATTGTATGGCGCTATCTATAGTATGGTTGGTCAATAGCAAACTCTTTTATTATCTGACATGGTAGTCCAGTAAATATACGCCTAAAAATTGCTTGACCTAGGACAAATTGCAACAGAAGGTTTTTTGATGTTGTCTTGTTTAGGGGGTCATCCTGAGTAACATATCCAAAATAGGACAAAATTGGACCACCGGAAGGGTTCTAATTTGCATAATTAAAAATGGCCGCC